>BQNB010139443.1:0-17557 GCA_026074375.1 Tanacetum coccineum
TTATTAAATATTTGTCCTTATCTGTTTTTGCTTAAATAGCTATAGATCATTGGTTATTAAATTCTGTCATAAAAACTCATAAAATCCAAAAATATTAGTTTAATTAGTTAAGATCTTAGAATTTTACTTATTTAGTTGTTTAGTCATGATTGCTAAGTTTGTTTTAAGCTAGTTTTTATCTGGTATTTAGTATTTGTTCATTAGATTTCTCTTAAAAAGCTTTTCTAAATCCTGTCAAAATGATAAAGGGATGTTTGGTTTAGTGCAATCCCAAAATTGCACTAGCAGTACTAACATAAATTAGTACTGCTGAGCCTTTACACTACCAGTACTAACCTTAAGTTAGTACTGTTAGCTTTAATTTCAGTAGGATTAAGTTTAGCTTTAGGATATTAAGAATTTAGTTTTAGTTTTCATTATTTAGCTTATCTCATTGCTTATTTTGTTTAAAAAAAAAGCCAAATTGCATCAGCAGTACTTTCAAGTGAAAGTACTGCTGAACTTTTTACACTAGCAGTACTAACCTCAGTTAGTACTGCTGTGTTCTTAGCTTTATTTAGATAGGTAATTTTAGGATTTAGCTTATTAAATTCAGTAGGATTTAAGTTTTAATATAGCTTAATACATTTTAAGTCTTAATTTGCAATTTCTAGCTTATTTTCCTAGTTTAATTTAGCTGTCAAAAGTCATAAAAACCTGAAAATTCCAAAAACAGTAGGAACTTAAGTAGAGTCTAAATTTGTTAATTCAGCCTTTAAGTCTAGATTTTATAGCTTATTTAGATAGATTATAAGTAGTTTGTTAAGTCCTTAAAGTTTCAGAGTCTAGTTTAGCTTATTAAGGTTTTTAGCTTATTTTAATTGTGTTTTTCTTTGCTTATTTCCTGAGTTTGCTTATTTCATGATCAATTTCAGTAGCATAAAAGTAGTTTAAGCTTTAATCTTCATTTATTAGATTAAGCACAATCATAAGCTCTTTAGGACCTTCTTTCTTTCCTTTTTCATTTTGATTAGTTTTGAGTCTTTTATAGGCTTATTTCTAAAACAAAGAGATAAGCCCTCCTTTCTGTTGTAAACAGCTTAAAGATAAGCTCTTTGTGAGCTTTATTTGTAAGTTTCAGCCCAATGTAGCCTTTTATTAATCTTGTTCCCCCTGGCTTCCTTTACAACTTTGCTTCTTTGAGTTTTTCATTTTAAGCTTTTTAAAATTTTGAATGCTTTTTGGACTTAGTTTGTTGTCGGGATAGATTCTCAGGGTAGAAAGTGTAACTTTTTGATTTTAATTATTTTTCAGTTAGTCCCTCCGTTAGCTTGTCAGTTCCCCCGTTAGTTTCTTAGGTTTTTGCACCATTAGTCCTTAAGTTAGTTTTAATTAGCTCATTAAGTTTTAATTAATAATTAGGGTTAAGTTTTAATTAGTTTAATTAAACTTTTATAAAAAGATAAAAATTAGGGCTTTTATTTTTAATAATTTTCGGCAATTTTTTCTTAATTTAGTGGAATTTTAGTTTACATTTTTAGGGATTAAAATTAGTTTACTTGCTTGATTGTCATTATTTGTTGCTTCTTAATTAGTAGTAATAGCTTATCCAAAATATCTTTGCTTCATTCAAATCAGGATCCGAACCTAAGCGTGGTTTCAATTGCACTAGTCATTGGGGATAACGACCCGGGTGATCATACTTGCCCGGTTTATTATACGTTATTCTATAATATATATTATATATATATATATATATCTTTGTGAGTGGAATGTCCAAGGATACTGGGATTTCCTTAATTTCTCTAATAAGATATTATTATTTTATCATGTAGTAAAACTACAATCAGCAATACATAAAACGTATACTGTAAGTTCTTGATATTGAAACATAACTTATATTTGAAACGGTTGTTTGGCTTTGCCGAACGCCGGTGCAGGAGATACACTCAGTTTAGTAGAGCGATAAATTTTGGAAAAATAGCGTCTTTGATAAATAGGGGTAAAATGGTATCAAAACTTTCTAGGCAGTGGGCCCTATGTTTTTGGAAATTTGACTCAAAATGCTTTCTGTAGACGAAAACACTTCAACTGTTTATCGTTCCACAAACTAATAAAGTGGAGGATTTTAAGATTTAAGTTTATTAGATTGAGGATTTTGTTGCCTCAGAGTTTTATCTTATCACCGGCGTGATGATTGTGCATTCTTTAGCTATTACTTTTGATTTAGAACTCTAGGAGAGTTCATGTATATGTAGATTATGTATTAGAAACTTAGAATCATCATGATGGGATGTATCGGTCTTAGAACCGAAAATTGTAACTTTGAGGGATTTTTGGTTGTACTTGTTACACTACCCCTAGCTTTTCTTTTATCATTTATGGTTATGAGATTAGGATCATCCTTGATGGTGAGTTTTGTGTGATTGTGGATGTTGATGTTTTGAGTGGCCTTGTTACTAGATTGACTTAACTTCGAGTGTGGAATGATTCCGATTGGTGGATCCTCCACACTATGATACTTGCTTGCATCGTCCATGAGTGGGTATTATTATTTGTTGTTGTGACCGTTGACCAAACTGCATATCGCAATAACGAATTTGTGTGTTGAACAAATGTTTTGTACTGGTTTTATTGTATAAATTGTTTGTGTAAAGAATGGAAAATGTGTTTTTTCAAATTTCATAAACTGACCCTATAGTGTCAAATAAAATTTCTTTCAAAAAAAATAATGATATAAATATATATATATTTTATCAATAATGAGAATGGAGGATGGAATGGTGCTTTCTTCTTTTCTTTCTTTTGAAATAATTAAATTTCTACTCTTTAAATATTTTTTTAGGAAATAATTTACGCATGTAGCGTATGGAAAAGAAACGTTTTGACGAAGATGGACTTGATGTCGTTTGGTCCTCAATTATGCATAACTTGATCAACTATGCATAATTTAGTAAGAACCACGTTATGTCGGGTAAATCGTCACCATTAAAACGTTTGATAGTTGAGATAAATGTTTGGGTCAAGCTTCCGAAAGGAGAAAAATATTTTTACCCTACTACGGATTCTTATGCAAGTAACCATACTCCTACTGACTGCATGGAGAGAGTCTCATGCGAGTCTTTATGACCGAGTCGTCCCGAAGGGGAAATACCTACGGTATTGTTCGGAACGAGTGTGTATAGAAAGGAGTGAAATCTAGTTTATGGTAATGTAGATCGACGATTGTTATAAAGACGTGTCAAGACCAAGTGTAGTCGGTATGCTAGTAAGCAATGGTAGAGTTGAGCTATCAAGGGTGTAAACCTGATACCGACACTTAGAAGAGATCCTCTTAAAGATGTGGAGATTCCTAAGGTAGGTGGAAGCTAAGAAGATTAGTCCCGAGGTTGAAAATGAGAAACGGAGAAGACTTTTCCTACATTAGATGCATGTTGCCAATGGTGTATCAACTGATGGACGTGAAGAAGACTTCTTTCCCCGAAATGGAATGTAGTGGTAGTATAGTTGTAAATATACCTGATGTCATCACGGATTAGAATAAGGCACTAAGCGACACCTGACTTAAGGTTGGAGATTCTAACCGAATGGAAGAGCGAAAAGATTGGAGACTTAGTGTGCGTTTGGAAGAGCGAAAAGATTGGAGATTCTAACCGAATGGTGACATCCGTTTCCATCCTGGAGAAATAATCAAAGTAGCGAACGCCTTAAGCAGAACGGTATTAAGATAGAAATGTGTGTAGTTATCTCAACTTGATTAGCTAACTCATCTAGGATTTAATGCGATGCATTAGGACCGAGTCGACTATGCTAGTCGCGGTGCGAAAACATTGAAATTTTTATTTTTCGTAGGACGAGTAACAAGCCCATGATGCTTAATTAATTTCTCAATTGTTTTCGATTTGTCTTTCAACAATGTGTGTTTTTAGCGGAATTATTGCCGCCGAATTATATGAAAAATATGCTTTATGTGTTTGATGTGCTATGTGCTTTTGTATGGTAGTAAGCGTTTATGCCGTTTTTGTGTAGCCGTGATACGGCTTAGGACGTGAGTGGATGGGTATATTTACCCAGAGGTAGATGAAGATTGAATTGAGAGGTACGCAAGCCTAATAGTCCATTGTCGATTGTGGCTTGTTAACCTACAAGCATGACTATAGTTGACTAAAACCTAACCACGATTTAGTCGAGATCATTACCAAGAGGCTTAACCATCTGGCAAGCTAGGTATAATAAGCAATCTAATCGGTTAGGTATGAACCCACGTGATGAGCATAGCTATTGTTGAGGCTTCCTGATAAGTAAGCATGGTTATTTTGCTAAAACTTATAGAAAGTAGGCATGATTATTGCTAGCTGATGATAAGAAAGTAGAAATATAAATGGGAACATAATAGGTGATATGTGCTTATGTGATTATGAGGTTATGTGTAATGATGCTCTAATGCGTTTGATGGGGGCGTATGTACTCTGGAATATTTTCGCAACCGGTGGTGCATTATTAAATAAGACCGGGAGGGCGACACATGTATTTTGGTTTTGGTTATTGATGAGTATTTTGGTTTTGGATAATGACGTATATTATAATTTTGATTGTTGGCGTATGTTTTAGTTTCGCGTAGCGATGTGCGCTTTGTCTTGTTAAAATGGTCACCAAATTAAGATTTAGGTTGATCTTTCTCATTTAAAGTCTTTCGTTTAAAACCGACACGATTTATGTTTTCCCGGATATATTCCGTGGCGTCTTTTGTCTTTTGTAATAAGAGTGATTGTAATTATATTTTTAATCTTGTTGGTATAAGTTACCATTTGTTTCGTTAACTTTCCATCCAGAATAGTCAAGACGAGTATTATAACGTGTGATCTTTGCGTTCGAGCACGTGAGACCGTTCAATAGTGAGGAAACCGCCTCACTGCAAGTAAAATTAAGACGAGTAGATGAGAAACGAGAACCGGGATGTGCTCCCTATTAAGGTGGGTTGGGAATGTAAACAACCCGAGTTTTACGACGCTATGCCTAGATGCGAATTCGTTTTACGTCATAATTATTATTTTATAGATTGTTCATTAATTTTACGGTGATAGAACGTCGACATTTTAAAAATTTTAATTTGTCATGAATAGTTATTTTTGTATTTTATTACGAACGAAATTTAGAAATTTTTATTCTTGACGTTCCGCGAGTCAACGTTTGACCGCGCGACCGTTGAGCGTTTTAGGTATCGTAGAAATTTACGACGCATCTCGTTATTATTTCTAAGATCGTAAATTTATTATTTTTACGAATGTCGTCTTTTGTTCCTTGTCTCGAGTCGGACTCGCATTTTAATAATGTACACATTTTATTAAATATTTTAAACCAAGAAAAAGGTAACGGGAATAAGAATGGTCTCGAAAGTGTAATCCCGAGCCATGGTTATTGGTTTCTATTAAACTAGAAGATATGTGTGTCAAAAATTTAAAGAAGAAAAAAGGAAGAATAGCACACACACTTATACCATTTTTACAAAAAAATAACTTTGGTCACCATCTCCTCTCCCATTTCTGGCCGACCACCACACCAAAAACATCATCACCACCACTTTATTTCCGGCATACAATACGAACTAAATATATATTCTTAATCCTTATGTTAAGGCCTACGTTTCCATATAATAAAATCCTACATGCAATCGGTTTTGAAGAAATGTATTTTCAGGTTTAATTCAAGTGTTTCGATTGAAAAGGGTGTTGTACAAGAGCTAGATTAGTGATATTTCAAAGTGGGTTTTGTTAAAAAGTTAAGGGTTTTGTGTTTTGGGTTGGTTCGAACCCACGGCTAGTGACACAGGGGACGAGAAGAAAATCTTTGTTGTCCGATCTTGCTATACATAGCATTATAAGTATTTTTACCTGCTAGTTTTATAATTATTTTTGTTATTCGATTCATTTTCGGTTAATGCATGTGATGAAATCCGTGAGATCTTGCGTCGTATGGTTAGATTTTGTTGTTGGTTGATTGAGCGAGTTAAATGTGAGTTATAGGCTATTTCAGATGTGTCGAGAATGGAATTTTTAGTCAAAAATGGGTTTTTGACGCGTTTTGTAAATGTTAATTTTGAGCAGAAAGTTTGGCTCAGATTTCGAGGTTCGAGATTTTATAAAAACTGATTTTTAATGTTGAAAAATGTTAGAGTTCGTACTAATGTACGTTTCGGTAATTCGAACGACCCGTAACTCCTTATAACGAAGAAGTTACGGCGAAAACAAGATTTGAACACCTATTGCAATATATCTAGTTGCTGTCAGAATTTTTAAATGCCGTTATTGAGCCACCTTTCGAGTCGTTAAGGCCTTAGGCGAATCACGAAGATGCTCGGAATGATGTGTTTACATTTTCGCAAGCTCGCTAGTTTAAAATGAGTAATAAAGGGTAAAAACCAAGGTCAAAGTCTGCGTATTTTATTAAACATGCCAAGGTTCATGCAGAAACTTACAGGCATTTCTGGTCATTTTTCGTTCCTTGTTTCAGTCTCGGCTCTAAAAACTAAAAGTTGTCCGGAATGTCGATTTTTACATAATGAATATCTTTTAAGTCCGAGTCATGAAATGTGATACAAAGGGTCATTTGGAGGAGGGTTCAGATTTAATTATAAATATGTATAATGAAAGTCAAAGGGGTACTATTAAGTAAACGTTGACTTTGAAGTCAAACGGGTCAATACTAAACTTGTCGGATGTTATAAAAGTAATTAAATACTATTATTATTATTACGAGCATAATATTTTAAGCTTAATGATTGTTACGAACGAAGTAAATTCTAAATATAGTCACTTTTGGAATATTCAGAATATAATACCGATATGAGTAATTAATAACCACATTGAATGTCGAAAGCTCGACGAGATAAATAAATATTATTATAAATATAATTGGATAACGAGACATACTAAAAATGGTAACTTTCCAAAGCGAACAGTTTCTTATATAGAAGTTTAATTGTAGCGATGTATAAATATAAATAACAAGTAAAGAGAGTAACCTAATATTGCGGGGTTTTAGGATCTAAGGCGCAAGTGGATATCTCATCACATGTATGATATTAATACTATATAATACTTATTATTTATATTATATATATATATTCTATTTACTATATAGATTAATATATTATATATTATTATAGTATATTATATAGATTTTATATGATCTTTGTTGATACGATGTATTGCATTGGTTGGACCCTTCCTTTGGTATGTCGTTGAAATATTGAGATTTTATCCTATACATTCTCGTTATGTTTTGGTGCATGACAAACATGAACTTATAAACACTAACGTAAGTGCTTAAGTTACTCATAATCACTAATCATCAATTCGTCAACATCTTTCGACGTCTCAAGTTTTCTTCAACAATAAATTTAAGTTCGCACCCGACGTAAATCATTAAAGGTATGAACAAACAAACTTTAATTTGTTGAATGATCAAAAAAAAAATTCCAAACCTTACATTTATAAAATGGGACAAACATTTTTAAAATATATACAAAATATTCGTTGTATTATAAAAAAGTTTTTTTCAAATAAATAATTTTTGAATTTAAATTTTTCACTTAAACGGCTAGAAAAGTCCAGTTAAACACCTCCCCTGAATATGAAAAAAAGAGGGGAGCTGTTTTGAAATGGGCGGCCCCCTTAAATACATGGGCGGGCCCCCCTTAATTATAATGGGGCCGGCACCCTATTTAAGAGGACCGGCCATAGACCCCGCTCCTCCAGCTTGTCCTATAAATACTGGACTATTCCCCAATATTTTTCTCACCTCTTTGCACAAAGTTTTCTCAGATCTAAAACCTCCTTTCAAACCATTTCCTTTGATCACTTAACTTATTATAAGTTGTTTTAAAACTGTGATCCAATCATCCATCCATTGAAGTGCAAGAGAGAACTTTCGTTATCATTATGATACGAAGTCATGTAGGCTACTTAGGGCATTCGTGACATGTCTTACATTCATAAGTATAGATCGAGTCCATGTATTCTAAACTTGTGTAATTGCTTGATCATGGTGATCATGGTGTGTATTGTAGTTAGATTGTGGTGATCTTACCAAGTAGTGTTAGATAGTTGTGATATAAGTAGTGTGGTGAAGTGAAGTTATGAAGTTGTGAAGAAATTGTGAAGTTGTGAAGAGATGTGTTATGGAAGCAAGTCGTGAGTTGTGAAGTCGTGAACAATTCGTGAAGGTCGTCATTTGTTGTGATTGATTGGTTCTATCTAAGATTAGAATATCGACATTTTAGCTTTGTGTCGTTAAATCGGTGTAAGCAACGTTGTGTACGGTTTTTTCTCCGCCTTAAGGTGCTTTGTGACTAGAGAAGTAAACTCTCGGTGGGTATCAGGGAGTGGAGTAGGGCGAGAGGTGCTTTGTGACCGAAGCATATAATTCATCGTGTCCGGTTTGCCATTTTTCTTTACTTATCTTCTTTACATTATATAATTTATCTCTTTTTTATTTATACTTGCAATTGTGTGATGTGTTGATTATATAGTTTTAATTAAGTCTTGAATAAATGTGAATATTGTGTGTTGGTTTGTATTGTTGTAAATCGATGTATTAATATGTGTATATAACTCGTATGAACACTCATCATATTGTATCACGCTTGATTGGTAATTTGATACGAAACATTTAAGATTTTTAATGGAAACGTATTCACCCCCCCCCCCCAACCTCTCCAATTTCACAACTTGGTATCAGAGCCAGTCTCTCAAATTTTCAACAACAAAATGGTTTTAAATTTAAGTACGATCCTATGTATTAAAATTACCATTAAGGGGGATTAAATATGAAAAGTGTTTTTGTTGATTATACTTGTATTAGTTTTGATACTTAGTACACTCAATGATACTAGCTCGAGATAATAATGATGCTGAAAAATAAAGTGTTATATCTTCCGGTATCAAATTCAGATGTTGTACACCCTTTTCGCAGTCAGAAAACAAATTTGTTACAAGAATTGAAATTATAAGTATTAGGTGGGCGGCTCTCCTTTAATTCCCGGGCGGCCCCCTTAATTGTAAGGGGGGACCACCTGTCTGATTCAGGTAACTTTTCACACACTTTTGTAACTATCATTTTAAAAATTAACCGTAAAGTCCGTCAGAAGTCGTGCCCACCAGCCTTTCAAGAGAATTGGGTCTACTTAATATAATAATACTTTTCAAGTTTTATTTCAAACTTAATTTAGTCAGAAAGGCAAAATAACTACTTATGTCCAAAAACGTTGAGTCTCGTTTTAACGTAAAACCTTGTTATTTTGTCTTTTCCTTTTGAGCTCGGACAGGACATTCTAGTCGGTATATCTTTGAAAAATGGTGTAATTAAGTTTTCAAAAATATTAAACTTGAATTTTGAAATAGGGAAGAAACTAATTTGTCTTCAAACAAAACCGAGCTAAGTATACATTCTTGTATCTAATACACAAAACTACGACAAGTACGTTTATGTGGTATGCTATGTGATTATGTGCACTTCTTTATATCTTAAGTTAGTAAAAATTATGAAAAATAATCGTTGGCTACTGTAATTAAGCTAAATTGAATATCTAAGACATGTGCCATTACACTTATTCGTTTGAGCATAGTTTTTCGGATTATGAATAACTAGAACTTATGCTAGATTTCTTGCATTAAGATTGCAAAATTGTTCTTGCATTGCATATAGGCATAGATTACTTAACTTACAAATGTTACATAAACATCTTGTAAATATTTTCGGGTATGGGAATATATTTAGGAATAAGAGTTCAATAACTTGTCAAACAATTTATTAAATGTATTAAAACTTGTCACCTAAATTATTTCTTTTTTTTATTGTTTCCACGATTTTATCTATTATTTTCAAAATACGTTTAAATATTTTCAACAAACTTGCTTAGTTTGACCATGGGTTGGTCAAACAAAAGAAAAGATTGTATTAATACATCAATAACTAAGAAAAAGAGAATGTTTGTGCTTGCATGGTTTTAACATACACATAATTATTATTTTTTTAAACATATAGTATTTTACAAAAGATGTGTGTTGTATAAAAATGGTTAGAAAAACTCATACTCATAAATGTCAAAAACTATGTATATGATTACATAACAACAAATACGGACTTCTTTACATTTTTTTTTTATGCTTTTTTTTCGCACAAGTAAAATTTACAACTAATCTTGGGATTAATGGAACACACTATTTAAATATTTATCTATTTTCTTTTAAATGAGTGTTCGTGAGGGTCAAAAAAGATTTCAAGAATATATCAATTCATTATTCAAATTATGGTTGATATATTTATCGGTATCTACATTTGACAAAGTTTTTGAGTATGGACAGACATCGGATTCTTATTTGTTTAGTTTCTAAGGTTATATCAAAAATAAATAAAAGATATTGTTTTGAATCTACATAAACCAATCACAATAGATTTGTATGAAGATAATTGCATTTCATTTGTAGATGAAAAGGAATATGCATTAGATTCATAACTCACACTTGTATTGATAATGCCTTCTTGAGTTCTACTTGTCCTGTAGTAGCTGTTCCCAAATATTTGTCTAATATGTTTAATACATGCATGATTAATTAACATAATGAAGTTGGATTGACAATTGCTAAAATATTTAAGAAATTTAAATTGCAATGCAATGCTAAATGTGTCATTTCGAAAACCAAGCACGAGCCACTTTACAAACATTTGTAATCTTTGCTATTACAACTTTAAATAGCACAACTTAAACTCATACATATTCTATTTGAGTAAATTCTTAAATAAGAATGGTATTCCTTATTTAATCACCTAGGATAACATGATGTTTGGGAACACATTATGTTTATAGAATTTATGAACTTTCATATTAAATGATTTATAAAGGATATATATATCCTATGCATTTTTATTTTCTTCGTAGCTTAAATGGCTGTGTTATAGAAAATACATCACATATAATTGAAAAAATATAAAGTTATTAGAATTGAATTAATCTATCAAAATATGTTTCAATGCAAAATAAGTAAAATACACTTATTCCGAATACTTATATATTTGTTTATTAAACATTGATATGGATATTATTTTAGAGAGTATATTTTTTTTGGACTATTTTATTATTAAAGTATTAACAAACTCAATTTAAGATAAATAATAATAAATTATGAGATTCACTTCACATGCATGAAATGGAGATTCTTTAAACTCATCTCTATATAAACATATTTGTCATTGTCACAAAATAAACACATCTCTTGGCTTTGATAAACCAATCACTAAATTTCCATGTGACAACGTCACATGAAGATGACTAAATATAAGACATCCATTAAATCAAGATAATGTAATCGAAATTAATCATCTTATAGATCTTGAAACAAAAAGATTAATATATTTGCTTAAGTTATATTAGAATCCACACATTTGATTTAGTGATTATGGCGACCAGAATTAAAGTATGATTACTTGATCTTTATATTAGAGTCCTCTATGAAAAGATTAATACAGAATTTTTTCTTTGCTACACTTCATTAGGCAAATATAAGATTCTATTTTGTCTAACATGAGAATGACTACTGGAGAATCTATTGCACTAGAAATTCAATTTGACCTAACGGTTGAATTGCTTCCAAGAGTAAAGTTGGGTTCGTGTATAACCCGTAAAAATGGTCGTGTTTAGCCTGAATTGAGCACCACTAGTGATAGTCTCATATTCATTCTTTAATTTGATTAAATGGCTCTTCCTAAAATATGCCTAATGTATGTCTAATCGATAAACTTTGTATCTATAGGAGTACACACTAAGCACGGAGAAATTAGACTTTTCTTAGTTAATCTAGACAACATTCGCAACATCCACACCAAACCTCTCAAAAATGTGAACCATTTTTTTAAAAAATTTTTTTTTTTTTTAAGTCTAGGTCTAGGAATGATGAAACAAATCTCATAAACGTGTCATTCTCATTTTAATAGTCTTTATTATATTAATTACATCTTCCGATAATCTCAAAAACTCTTTATAATTTCATCCTCGAAATGTTTAAGCATTTTTAATTCGCGAATGCAAATTAAAATTACACTTTTTGTTACAGTACATAGTCAGTTTCACAAAAAACCTTAATCACGCCTCTATTCTTCTATAGTTGGTTAATATCTTCCGTTCCATCATTTCTTTACCACCTTTAAGACAACCCTCGCACATCGTTTTGATTGTTTACGGACAATCGCAAATATTCAGAAGAGATACATATTCGGGGATGAAGTTCATATATGCTAACCTCATCCTCTTGAAATTGTCAAGCTCATCGCTTCCGTCGTTATTTCTCTTCATTTATTCTTTTTTATTTCCATAACTTTTGTCGGCTGATGAGCACGATTAAAGGGAAGGGAAAACACACATATTCAATATATCCTTTACCAAACACTTCTCAGAACTCACATAGGTGATCCTTATTCATTAGAAACCACAGATACACTTCTACCATTCACTAATTCAACTCATAACTATTCTATTCACTCTTGTTAGTGATCATTAGTTTCAGTACTTCCTAAATAAACCAAAATGAAATGAAAAACCAAGTCATCCTTAAATACTATCAACCTCGATTCATCCACTTGTCACTTTCACAAGGAAGATTCTCTTGTAACATTCCCCACAAGGTGAATTTTGTAATGAAATGCGTCTTATCCTCATATCCTGACACTCATAAACATGTGTGCCTATGTTAGTCAAGTCATAGTGAATTTCCTATTGAAATGGTCTCATCAATCATTCATTCTTAACAAATTGTGAAGAAACAAAGAAGGATATACAACTTCAAAGTGTTGTTGTGTCATCACAATAATGTATCTTCTATAAGTCCATTTTCTGTTTTTTGGGCATGTGAAGAACATAATGATGATATTCAAACCTTCAAAAAGTGTTGTTGAGTCATCACAATAACGTGTCTTCCATTGGTCCATTTCTGTTTTTTGGGCAAGTGAAGAACACAAAGATTGATATTCACCCTTAAGTGTTGTTGAGTTATCACAATGCTCCACCATTTTCACATTTTCACCTTTGTTCATCAACATTAACAACCATCTCAAGAAAATAATCACCCCAATCAAGAATTACCAAACCCTTACATTAAGGACACTCCCACATCACCACAAGTTGCCTTATATCTCCATTTCCATCTAACCCATCACAGATTCATATGTTACTACAACTCAATCTCCACCTCAAAGTGACAAACCAATTCACACACACCTCATCCCATCTCTCCCAACAAAAAACAACATTCCCTCATCACCATACTCTCCAAACTACCAAACAGCAAAAACTTATAGTCAACACTTCCCTTTCCTTTCTCGCGCATCCTTCACATTATATTTCTCAACAAATCCATCCTTATCTCAACATTTAGTTGGACTGAATATCTTACGATAATGTTTATCCTTAACACACCTACACACATGAGAAGATAAATAATGCTTAACAAAGAAACCTTGAGGATTAAGGATTCTCTCAAAACAACCATTGGTCTATTTAAATCACATCATTATCTTGTTAGATGATGATCCTAAGGAACGTGTGATCGAGTCCTTAGGCTTACAGCATGTGTCGGTTCGTTAGAATTTATCATTGGTCCTAAACATTTCATGTCTTAAGCATTCATAATTTTTTAGTTGTTGTCTTTTAGTACCACACTTTAGAGTTCGTTATACTAAACTATACATGATTTTTCCCCAGCTAGTGTCTTGCATATTTATTATAATCCATCATTACTTTATAGTGTGCATTTTTCTACTAACTTTGTTTTATAGCACTTTTTCTTTACTCGATTTCTTGGTGCCCCAATTAAGGGAGAGCATACACCAAGGGGGAGCATTTGCAAATGTCCAAGCTTTACGTTTGCAACGTTTCAGAATTCTACACATTTTTTTATTTGTTTTTCAACCGTATATTTTTTGTTGCGCGAAAAATAACCTTGATGTAGGGTTAAGAGTTTTGCAAACTAATTTGATCCATGGATCCGCTTGAGTCAATGTTCAAGGAATGTCATTGTTTAAAAGGGATTGATAGAATCAAGAATTCACTTAGGATGATGCAAGCTCGCCTCTTTGATTGAAGAGTTGAAGTGTAGTAAAAGTCTCGTCTTGGAGTCTACCTTTTTGTTTCTACAAAAGGGGGAGAAGAAGTGTAAACAAGTAACTTATACATTTTACTATGAGTTTACATATTTTGTCATCATCAAAAAGGGGGAGATTGTTGGTAGAAATACTGCGATATTTAATCTATACATTCTCTTTATGTTTTGGTGATGACAAACATGCAACTTATAATACATAACGTAAAGTGCTTAAGTTCTCGTAATAACTAATCCATCAATTCGTTTCAACATCTTTCGACGTCTTCAAGTTTTTTCAACAATAAATCAAGTTCGCACCGATGGTAAATCACTAAAGGTGAATGAACAAAACAAACTGTCATTTGTTGAATTGATTCAATGAAATCTTTTTATTTTCCAACCTTACATTTAATAAAATGGGACAAAAAATTTTTAAAATATATACAAAACATTTTTGTATTTATAAGAAATGTTTATTCAAAATAAATATTTTGAATTCAAATTTTCCACCTAAAACGGCTAGAAAAAGTCCAGTAAACACCTCCCCTAAATAGGACAAAAAGAGGAGCGTCTGAAAATGGGCGGCCCCCTTAAATACATGGGCAGGCCCCTTAATTATAAGGGCGGCCGGACCCTCTTTAAGGGGTAGGGACCGGCAAATAGACCCCGCTCCTCCAGTTGTCTCTAATAAATACTGGACTTTCCTTAACATTTTTCTCACTCTTTTGCAAAAGTTTTCTCAGATCTAATACCTCCTTTCAAACCTTTCTTTGATCACTTAATTATTATAAGTTTGTTTAAATGTGATCCAATATAATCATTTGAAGTGCAAGAGAAGAACTTCGTATTTCATTAAGATACAAGTTATGTAGGTACTTAGGGCACTCTCGTGACATGTCTTACATTCACAAGGAATAGATCGAGTCCATGTTTCCAAACTTAGTGTAAAATGCTTGATCATGGTGATCATGGTGTGTATTGCTAGTAGATAGTTGGTGTTCTTACCAAGTGGTGTTAGAATGTTGTGATATAAGTAGTGTGGTGAAGTGAAGTTGTGAAGTTGTGAAGAAGTTGTGAAGTTGTGAAGAAGTTGTGAAGTTGGGAAGAAGTCGTGAAGTTGTGAAGTCGTGAACAAGTCGTGAAGTCGTGGGTGTGACTAGATTGGTTCTACTCTAAGATTAGAATCGACCATTTAGCTTTGTGTCGTTAAATCGGTGTAGCAACGTTGTGTTCGGTTTTTCTCCGCCTTAAAGGGAGCTTGTTTGACTAGTGAAGTAACTCTCTCGTGTTGGGTACTTCAGGAGTGGGAAAGTAGGCGGAGAGGTGCTTGGAGACCATGCCAACTATAAATCATCGTGTCCGGTTTGCATTTCCTTTCACTTATCTCTTTACATTTATACTCGCATTTATCGATTTATATTTATACTTGCAATTGTGTGATGTGTTGATTATATAGTTTTAAATTATGTCTTAAATAAATGTGAATATTGCTCTCTAGTGTTTCTCTCTCTAAAAACTAGCCCGATCCAAGAATCGAACCCGTGTTATGATATAAGATATACCACATATATACATATATATATACCATATATATGATTTTGTTGATACGATGTACGCATAGTTGACTATAATTTTCGGAATAGTAATCGAACGACTCTAATTATAGGCCGTGATCGCGTTTGTGGATTTTCGTGCTAGACTTTATTGTTTAATCATCTGCTTTTGATCAAGGTGAGTTCATAGCCTCGCTTTTAAAGTTTTTAATGTTTTTTTAACTCCGCGAGGGGGATATATTGCTTGTTTTGTGAAATTGAACGCAAACTGTTTTTGATACTTGAATATGATTCCTTCACTACTGAGTATATGCCTTGTTGCTGTGTGACCGTTAGTTACCATGTGTTGGTGAACGCTAATGCATTAAATAGATCTATTGGGTTTGACAACCCTGTCCGGGGTTTGAATCCGTTGGGACCACCCTGTCAAACGGACATTTTGTGGTTAGTATTAGGAGAAGTGGCATACTTCTCGGACATAATTTCGTCCTACGGGAATGAATGTGTTAAGTTTCGGTATACGAGCTCTTTAGTTGGAAATCAATATTTTTATAACTTGACTTACGAGCCAATGTTATATGTTTTGTTGAACCAAATTATGCGTTCTAACTATTATTTGTAAACTCTATGAATTCACTCAACGTTTTGTTGACTTTTTAAGCATGTATCTCAGGTTAATTGTTGTTGATGGCTGGATGGGACGGAACGCGGATATCAAGGACGGTGCCTCGGTGAAGTTGTGTCATAAATTAAAAATAATGTTTTTAGAAATCAAGTCGTGTTGTGACTTTTAGAAACAAACTTTCTACGTTGGTATTGGGACCTATGTAACTCTGATCTTTCTAATAAATGAAATTGTGTTTTATAAACGTATCTTTGAACGTTTACTGGGACTCGTGTGCATGTATTATGAAGTAGCACCCCAAATGTTGGATTCCGCTGTGTATCGTATTTTGGGGGTGTTACATTAGGACTCGACATTTATCTTAGTGTCGGAAAACAACGTAAGCAACGTGTAAACGGTTTTCTCCACTTGAAGGGAGCTTGTTGACATAGTGAAATCTCGAGTTGGATACTCGGGGAATGTAGTAGGGCGAAGAAGAGCTTCGTAGCCGAACCACTATAAATCTTGGTGTCTTGGTTTGATTGTTCCTTCACCCATCTCTTTATATTGTTGTGATTGTTATTTAGTATTAGTTTAGATATTTATATTATTGATTCATATTGTTGATTGATTGAATATACAACTCGAATCTAAGTATTTTGAAAGCAAACTTTTAAAACGTAAAAAGAACCTGTAAATTATTCAACCTCTCCCTTTCTAGTTTCCACAATTGGTATCAGAAGCCAAGTTCACTCAAATTTTAAAGCTTGGATTGATCTATGGATTCTGACAAATATCTAGAATGTCAATCGATGCAAAGACCACCACTTTTTGAAAGTGACAGTTTTATTTATTGGAAAAATATATTCGAGACATGTTAAATCAAAAGATCTTGATCTCTGGCATGTTATTACTAATGGTGATTTTCAACATATTCAACAAAATCCGGAAACTAAACTAGATGAGGTTATCCCTTTTGAAAAACAAAGTGACGATCTTAAAAAGAAGCTTTCAAAAAATAACGAAGCTAAAATGGTCATTTACAATGATTTGCCAAGAAAAGAATATGAAAGAATTTTTATGTGTAATACGGCAAAAGAAATTTGGAAAACTTTGTTAATCACCCATCAAGGTAATAACCAAGTCAAAGATAACAAGATCGACCTTTTGGTACAACAATATAAACAATTTGTCATTTCTGAAGAAGAAACTATAGATAGTGCTTTTGCTAGATTTAATACTATCATTAATAGTCTAAAAGCTCTTGATGAAGGTTATTCTAGCAAGAA
>BQNB010139444.1:0-17557 GCA_026074375.1 Tanacetum coccineum
TTCTGATCCTTTTTGTGTATTTATATTTATATTTACTTATTGATACATAAAAAGAAGGGTTGGTTCGCGCGTAGTCAGTGATTTAAGAAATTTAATGTACATCCTCGAATGATAGCGTTTAACCCAATTATTCTCTCATCAGCTAGTTCAACATCATAATAATGATCTAAGGTAGATGGTGTGATATCAATCTAAGAGCTAAATGCAGTAGACACAAAGCTACTATCGGCACCAGTATCAAATAAGACAAAAGTATAGCGGTTGTTTAGAAGGAGCGAGCCCGTAACGACGTTTGAGTCTAGGTTTATCCTTGCACGGACTACTGCATATACTTTCGCTGTAGCATTGCCATTTCCACCTTGGTTACCACGGTTATTATTTTTCAGCTTTGGACAATCCCTCTTGAAATGTACCTAGGCTCAACATTCATAGCAAGTAGGTTTCTGACTTACCCTAGTGCCCCTTTGGTTGTTAGCAGCGTTGGCATTTGCAGTACTCCTACAGTCACGAGCCAGATGGCAGACTCTGTTACACTTGTGACATTTTGGAGCACATTGACCGTCATGATGATAGTTGCATTTTGAGCACAGAGGTTTAGATCCTCCGTAAGGTTTCTTCTCACCAGACCCTGCAGCATGAGCTCTGCTAGTGTTCTGCCTCTTGTTCTGTTTTTGTTGTTGGTTATCATCTTTCTTTCTTTTGTTTTCACTTTGTCGTTCAGCAAAAGTGCAAATTTTCTTATCCATCAGCTCAATTGCAAATTCAATTGCATCTTGCATGGTTTTTGGCTTAGATGCCATTACACTTCCGTGAATCATGTCGGGCAAACCACCAACATATTTCTCAATCTTGTCTGACTCTTCAGGAAACGTCCTAGCATACATCAATGTCAGTTCCTGAAAATGTTGGTTATAGCCTACCACATCAGTACCTTTAGCCTTCAAATTCCACATCTCACTCTCAAGTTTCTTAATCTCGCCCCTTGGGTACTACTTGTCGGTCATCTTCTTTTTTAGTTTTGTCTAAGTAATTGCATGAGCAACATCATGACCAACAGTCTTAACATGGGAGTTCCACCATGTTAGAGCACTTCTAAGAAGAGTACAAGTGGCAAACTTGATTTGGTTTTCCACAAAGTAGTTGCTTATACGGAACACAGTTTCCATTCTTTCAAACCACTGAGTCAACTCGATGACTCCTTTAGTACCCTTAAAGTATAGGGGTTTGCATTTCATGAAGTCTGGGTAAGTGCACGCACTAGCAGGAGGAGCTTGCCTCCTTACACCCATGCCTGAATCATGACTGTCTTCTCTATTTCGGCTTCTCTCGGCGTCACGTGCTGCCAATGCATCAACAACGCCTTGGTCGATTAGCCTCTTAAGTTGCTCATCAGTAACAAAAGTAGTGGGGGTAGTTGTTGTGGCTGGTGTTGATCTGGTGGTTCTTTTTGGTGCCATTTTCTTCAATCACAAGAAAATACAATACCCGCTAGATTTCATAAAATCATAACCATGACATGACATATACACAATAAATAAAGTGAGATCACATCGCACAATGAAATATACAATTGAAATGAAATTAACAATGGTGTAGCTAAATCGACATTCATTCATAATAAATTCGATTACAGACATAACATAATACATCCCTTCCATATATAATCTGGAAACATACATGACATGATTCGGATATAAAATGATCACTACCCTTAGGTTACAAAATGAAATATAAACAATCTAAAGCCTTCCTAGCCGGGAGTTACCTATAATACTTAGTAGGCTATACAACATAGCTATAACATAACATATCTAAAAGCTACTACCGACCTCCTCCGGTATCTCGGGCTGTGCTGGACCGCCAGCGGGTCCTTGCTGACTCTAGAGCTCTGTCACATGTGTCTGCAATGTCCTTAATAGTGTTAGTGTCTCCACAAGCTGTGCCTGTTGGGTGCGGTCTGCTGCCCGTAACCTTGCAATCTCCGTTTGCTGTGCTAGCACTGTAGTCTGCAGTGCTTTCACCTTAAAACGGGCGATATCACTAGCATCCATCGACTATACCCAAGCCTCATGAGAAAGTCTGGCCTTAGTCTCCATCAGTCTAGCAGTGCGAGCATGAGCAAGTCTGTCTCTATGCAGCATGTTGGCCGACCGCTCATCAATAGTCAATCATCCCGTGCATCATCCAGTCTCCCATATATCTCATTCGTATCCTGTCTGACCGTTGTGACAAAATCTGTCATCCGCTGACTTAGCTTTGACACATCGGTAACTGTTGGTGTCCCCGGCATGTCCTCAACCATGTCATCCCAAGTATCCGTGATCCCATAACCTACCTCTCTCAGGGTCTCGCCTAATCTCATTATCCAAAGTGCCAACAAATCTATAGTCTGCTCTAAAGCCTCTAGTAGGTCTAGCTGTGGGAGCAGATAAACTCTTACCGACCTCATATCTTAGACCTAGAGCAATACACAAACTCTTCTGAGGCAGCAAGGTAACCTCAAAAATAGCTGCTCTACAGACAGTAAAGGGTAAAAGCAAAGGTGGTGATGATGTAGGTAAAGGTATAGGTAGGAGTGGTGGTGTCCCTGATGGTGGTGCACTCAATGGTAGTGGATAGGAAGTAAATGGTATCTCGGCTCTTAGCTGGATCATAGCAGCTCTATATCCCAAAGGATAAGTAGGGCTAGAAGGTAGTGGTAGAGATGATACAGGTAATGGTGGTGATAGTATCTGAGGTAGTGGTGATAGTATTAGGGGTAGTGGTGATGATAATGGAGAGAGTGGTGATGGTGGTAGAGTAGGTATAGCAAGAAGTCTGGCAACCTCTGTATCTAAAGGAAGTGATATGGGTGTCTGAGCTTGAACAAACATCCTAGCCGTAACATGGTGTACAGGTGGTGGGACAGAGTTGGTCGGAGTTGGTTGCTCCTCCTCCTCCTCCTCATCCTCCTCCTCCTCAACATCATCATCATCATCCTCGTCGTCATCAGATGCCTCATCATCATCATTGTCATCGTCTCCTCCGTCGGTAGGATAATCAGTGGGGTCCTCCTCAGGATCCTCCTCATCCTCCTCTGGATCGGAGTCTGCAATGTATCCTCTCTATTTTATTCCTTATGCATTTTATTTTGTTAAACCCTAAAAACAAAACACACGACACCCTAAAAACAAAAAGAGGCGGGGGCCCCCCCCCCCCCCCTCCCCCCCCAAATGGGGGGGGGGGGGGGGACATCTAAATTTTTCAAGGGCTGAGACCATTTTTCTAAGGTGTTTTGGAGATCAAAGAAGGTGGGAAAAATAGTGGGAAGATCGTGGATTGCTTGGTTCGATCGTGGTAATTGTTTTGGTTCGAAATAAACACAACCGAGTATTATAAATTCATCAAATCATCAAGGATCATCAAGGGTATTTTTGTATCTCATTTTTCATCATTCTAATTCATAATATACGTAGGAAAAATATCCATGCATGTTATATTGATCGTATGAATTAAAACAAATTAGAAACCCTAATTTCGAAATGATTATGAAATCGGCACAATAATGTTTGTACACTTGATTTTATATTTTTCTAAGGTTGTATATATCATATGTAACTCAGATAAAATGTTGGAAGAATTTAGAAGAGGTTCAAAAATTTATTTGGGATTTTCTTTGTTTGTCGAGTTGCGAATAAAGGGAAAAAGAAAGAAAAGGGTTTAAACGAATTAGGGTTAGGGTTTTGTTAATTTTTCCAGGTTCAATAAATTCTAATGATTGAGTAATAATTGTGTTGTGGTTGGGAAAAATCAAATTAGGGTTTTGTTGATTTATTTAATTAGCCGATTGTGATTTTAAAATATAAGGGGGTGATTTGTAATTTCTGAAACTATGAGGTCTATTTTAAACATGTTATTATAATTATTATAATCTGTATAAAATAAGTTGGGGGGTATAAAGTGTCATTTTGATATTATTTTTGGATTAAAATGGTTAATTATATATAATAAGTAATTCGAAATTAATTAATTAAAATAGAGGGACTGAAATTGTAAATTCTGAAAAGTGGAAGGTTTGGTCAGTATTTAATGTATAGTCTGAATCTTGTTCATATTTGTATCTATAAGGAATTGTTAGTAATATTGGTTAATGAAAGATATTGTTTATAATAATTAATTAACATGAAGGGCTAATTATGTAAATTGTGTAAATTAAGGGTTTGACTTGTAAATACAGAAAATGGAAGGTATAATCTGAATAAAATGTGAAACTTTGATATTTACACTTTTAACCTTGAAAATTGTTGATTTTGTATATTAAACCCTAAAATATGGAAAGTTGTCATATTTAACCCTAAACTTGTAAGGTTGACATGTTAAGTCACCTTAAATATTCAAAATTACTTATGATCTCAAATGATGAATATTACTAATTTTGGAAACTTACTAAAAATGGAAAGTTACTAAAAATGGAAAGTTACTAAAAATGGAAAGTATAACTTAAATGAATGGTTTGTAATTCAAATTTATCATTTCTTTAGGTTCGGTCAAGAGGGAGTGATTTTGATATTCCTGTGGTGTTTTCTTTGATTATTGCTTTGCTTCGGAATATGTTCAGATATTTTCTGAACCTTATCGTTAAGGTTTCTCCACCCCACCCCCCCCCTTGTTCCCCCCCCCCCCTTTTTTTTTCCCCCCCCCCCCCCCCTTTCCCACCCCCCCCCCCCCCCCCCCCCCCCCCCCCCCCCCCACTTGACTATTCCTCTCTACTTTGATTACTTTATGTGATTTGCTACAGTTGCTCTGAGCCTTTTATCTTGGTTCTCTTATATGATCTGTTATTATGTTCTATTTGAACCCTGCTATGCTACATTTGTCTAATTTGAATCACTTTGACATTGATCTTTGCTATGATCCCTTTGAAATGAACTTTGATATGACTTTGCTTTGAACCCTTCAGTTTGAGACCCGAGTCACTATTTGTTTCCTAGCCATGAAGGTAATGTGGCCATGTCATTGATGCACCTTTGGCATGACTCATGTGTGGGTGAGTGATTTCTCACACGTCCACATTTGATAGTTTTATGCGCATATGAATATTTATTATTATTTGTTTAAGGGGCGTATGGTACATCCTAGATTTTGTTTTGTTTTAGATGGATTATGACATTATGTATATTATCGTTACTATATGGTGTCTGATGTATGGGTGCATCCACGTCACTTTCCCATTGTGGAGCTTGCCGACTCCATGGTTACTATTGAATATGATTGTTTGGGTCTCGGTAATTGGGACTTGATTTGATTTTCTAATTCTCTTCCTTCCACCATGAATTGTCTTCTGATTTGTCTTCCTTTATACTTGGATTACTTTGATCTGTCTTGTGATATACATTTGCCACTTGGTATAGTATCTTTGATTTTACGTTATCTTTTTGCAGTTCGATTATACTATATATGGTGCACTAGGCTTTGTAAGCTCAGCCGCCTTTTTTTCCTGCGGCAGGTATCTAAGCTAGGAGCTGGGGTTGCTTTCGGGATATGAGTGCTGAGTGTGGACTTACCCTAGAGATCTTAGTTTTGATATATGATTTGTTACTTTTCGAGACATTCGTTATTTCGGTTATTTCGTTTGGATATGTCTGTCCTTTAAGAACTTATGTACCTTAAGTCATGTTGACTTATTTTCCTTGGTTATTTATTTAAGACTTCCGCTGTTTATGCTTGTGTTATGATTATGTATGCCTTTGATGTCACACCATATTTGTAATACTTCTACCCTTTAGGGTCGGGGCGTTACAGTGATAGTATCTAAGGTAGTGGTGATAGTATCAGGGGTAGTGGTGATGATAATGGAGAGAGTAGTGATGGTGGTGGAGTAGGTATAGCAAGAAGTCTGGCAACCTCTGTATCTAAAGGAAGTGATATGGATGTCTGATCTCGGACAAACATCCTAGCCGTAACACGGTGTACAAGTGGTAGGACAGAGTCAGCCGAAGTTGGGTGCTCCTCCGAGCTGGGTGCTCCTCCTCCTCCTCCTCATCCTTGTCCTCCTCAACATCATCATCATCATCCTCGTCGTCATCAGATGCCTCATCATCATCATTGTCATCGTCTCCTCCGTCGGTAGGATAATCAGTGGGGTCCTCCTCAGGATCCTCCCCATCCTCCTCTGGATCAGAGTCTGCAATGTATCCTGGTGAGTCAGTAGTAAGTGAGACAGCAGCAGGCAGTGGCTGCTCCTCAGTGGGAAACACCTCATCCTCCGGTGGCATAAACTTTGGATATACAGGCTCAGGAACAAACTCTGGTGAAGGTGGTGCATGCTCTGGCTCTACAGGGCCAGGCACATAATCAGGTGATGGTAGGGTCTGAAAAGCGGCCACCACATAAGCATAAGGGTCCTCTGGCATCATGGGCAGTCCATCGACTCCCGAAGATCCTATGTCTGACAGATCCTCAAACAGACTAGATACCTCCGTATAAGTGACTATAGAATCCTCTGAATCCGACATGACAATATCTGAAAATCAAAAGTAGCTTATATAAGTATTAATATAAGACTCTTATCATAATATACATAGTATTTTATAACATGTATATCAATCATGAATGCAATTAGTCTAACCAACTAATGCAACACTGTATGTATGTCTCGTGAAAACCCCTTTGTATGAATGCAATGTTTGAAAATGGTTATAGTCCAGCAAAAACATTTGACCTGGTTTTCTATAACCTTGGCTCTGATACCAATCTGTAACACCCCCGAATTGGATCGCGGTGGAATAAGGGTCTGGAGGTGGTACTTCATAAATCAACAACACAAGATATATATAAGAACGACCATTTAAAAGTCGTTTAAAACTGATATATTAGATTTAACAAATTATTGTTACATAAGTCCGAAACTTCACTTGTTCATTATTCAAAATACATAGATTTTAGTCCATAACAAAATATATCCCCAAAATGTAATGCAACCAAATATTTAATGCATACGACTTCCAAAATAACGACTACCAATGTATCCCTGGTCTTGTACCTCATTGATCTCCTAAGAAAACATTGCTTAAAACGTCAACAATAATGTTGTGAATTTATAGGTTTGTAAAAATGTATAATGTAGGACCGCAAGATTTCCCTATGATAATGTAACAGATGCAAACATCATAAATTATGATTACGTGTTCCTAAGCTCATGACACAGAAGCTCGACATGTATGAATTGCAATATAAATTGCCAACATTGCCCGTGATGATGTTCTAACCCGCAACATCCTAAATCCGACATGGTATACGTTCGTTGTCTGACAAACCGGTACAGTGAGCCTGACTCACCTGAACGGGGATGTCAATCCCAAATAGATCTGTTTATAAATTCACGCTCACAACAAGTAATTGACAATTCATGATAATAGGCTCAGAGGGTTATCGCTACTTAGGCAAACACGTAATTGTAATGTAAAATGTCCACTTGTGTCTAATTGTAAAACATGCATATGTTTCTCACCCCAAAAATTGTAAATCATTATAAATGTTAAACGTGGGGCTATGAACTTACCTCGAGTGGATGACTTAACAATGTAAATCAAATGCGTGAAAATGCATCACAAATATGCCCGAATGCAACTTAATTGATTATAAGCCGTATAAGTACTAAGCACTTTGATTAACTACTACCATATATAATTCTATATAGCTACATCACCATCTAATTGTATTAGTGAAATCATATTTATAAAGTAAAAACGTTTATAAATATCTCTTTAGTAAAAATCTTTAGCAAAAACGGCGTAACTTTCTCGTTTTAAGTCCGTTTCGTACGTTTCTTATGTCCACGCTTTCGTATTAAGACAAGTTATCAAAATATTACATTTTCATATTTTAAGTCCTCTGGTGAACAGTAAATTTTACTGTGCATGCACATTTATAAATATATTTTTATAAATTTAATTATCGTAAACGTCGTATCTTATTCGTTTTAAATCCGATTTTAGTGATTCTTTCGAGCACGTCTTCATAATTAAATGTTTTATCAAACTAATGTATTTTCAAAATTGTATCTGAGATGAATAGTGATTTTTGCTATTCATAGTTTATAAAATCATTTTTATAAACTTTAATTATCGTAAACACGAAAAAAATCCATAACTCCTTCATTATTGATCGAAAAATTATGTTTCTTAATGTTTTGGAATCCTAAAAATATGTACTTTCTGAGAAAATTAACCAATCATTTATATCAAAGGTGTATTTTAAAAAGTTTTTATAAAATTCCTTTTAATGTCGTATAACTTGCAAATGCCGTATCTCCTTCGTTATAAATCAGTTTTTTCGATTTCTCTTACTGCATTCGATATTGCAACATATAGTATTTTATAAAAATATAAAATCAATAGTTTATATTCGAATTTAAACAGACCCTTTTGATATTTTTGATAAAAATATGGTTAAAACTTGTTTTTATAACTTTTTAGTTTAGTCACTTTGTTACAATTCCTCTATAACAACTTATACCATATGTTTTACATACTTAAGGTCCTTAAGTCCATTATTGTCCAAGAAATGTCCATGATAACAAGATTTCACATTACTTTTACTTATAAACTTAATAAGTAACTTTTTAAATCATTAACTTATATATACTTTTTATAGATAAACCAACACTCATATAATGTATGTACTTACATTCTCACATGTTCTTAACATCAATATAGCATATGAAAAAGTATATCATAACATGATCACAAGTAAAAATCCATTTTACAAGTTAATAATATTCCTAGATGGTAATTCATAATATAAAAAACATAATTACTTTATGAAATCACAAAATGTATAGTAGTTGTAAGGTTTGAGATAACCTTTGATAATGATGCATGGTGAAGAAATACAAGATCATATGAGGTAGGAATACTTGTATAAGTGGTAAATAAAATTTGTATGGATTATTTAGGGTGGTGGAGTTTGGCCATGGGTTAGGATGGAGCAAAAGGGAGAATATATGTTGTTTTCACCTTAAGAAATGAGTGTGTGTGTTTCTTCTTACTAGTGTATGCCTTATATACATATTTGACTAGTCTATAATGCTTATAGAAAGTCTTAAGATATGTTGAGGGAAATAAGGAAGTCTTTGGTCAATACTTGTGAAAGTCTTTAAGCTTTAATGATCTTATGTTGTACAAGATATGAATTGGTAAAGTGTGTGCTTAATGTCCCCTAGGGAGCACTTCTTGCACTAAAATTTTGGGGTAGGGGGGAAGTACTAGTTAGTTTTTGGTCTTTTACAAAATATCTAGTATTTACTTGAAGCTAAATGATGTAAAGGTATATTGTAGAAGTGAATACTTGCAAATGGTATCGTTTGGTTTATTCCCAAGGCATAGAATTCGGCCAATATAATAATGTGGGTGAAGTTTTATAAAAGCTTTGAGTATTAGGTATAATAATGGGTAATTGTTGAATCATAGAAAAGTTTTGGTAGTTCCGGGTATGCCTAAACGTATTTTATCGCGAAACGTAAACACTTTACGTAACCAATAAAAATAAAATGTGCAAAGTTAATAATTATCCTCTAAATAGTTATCTAACACTTGCTTAACGTAAACACTTAATTGTTTGATGCCCGTTTACGTTGAATGATCATTTTTAGTTTACGCGATTTAACTTAACGATTACAATTAAAAGCAAACACGTACAAGACTAAAAATAAATAGTGAATTTAATGACGTCGTACAATGACTATAAAAAACATGGGGTGTTATAGCAAAGGTGTAACGAAACATATAATATGGTGTAGAAAAATAAAGGAATGGGTCAATAGGTTGTTCTAGGGGATTTACTCTAAAAATGAGAGTAATAAAAGGGTTACACGGGATTTAACTAACCTGTATAGTTAGTTAATTTTATGACATGTAGGTTATTTGGTTTAATCCTAGAAATTTATCAGTTGAACGTGTTCCTCCATCTAAATCCATAGTACTCATCAGTACGGTCTCGAGTGATATACCAGGCCAAGTTTTAACATCCACTACATAACCGGCACACTCATAATTTTGTGGAATTTTTAGGTAAACAATAGGAAACATAATAGGCTTAACTCTCACAATATGTATCAAGGGTTATAGTGCGCTAGATAATGTAACTAGTGATTTTTACAAAAGTCATGCTAAATGTTTTTTTAAATTTGGCCTATTTTAAGCACTTTTAAGCACGTAGCATGTTATTTTGTAAAAAAAAGAAGACAAGTACGTTCTAATTCTCCATCCCCTCACTTAAATTATACAACGTCTTCGTTTATAGATAAAACAATAAAATAATTAGGGAAAATAGAATTAGAACGGAAAACTCCCTTATGTTTTGCTCGTGATAATTCTCCAAGATGAGTTCTTGAGCAAAAAGTGTGTTGACTAGGGTTTCAAAATGCCCGGATAAGTTCAACACATGCCTTTTTCAGATTATACCATATCATAGTTTCTGTAAGTTCCTACATAAAATATTAGAAGACAAGTGCAATTTCTATCTCGCTACAATGGTACAGGAAAACAATTAAACACACAACTGTAAAAGGATCAATACGCCGTATCCCTAACCCTGGGATACGCCGTATGGTTCCTGTAAAAACAATTAAATACTTGAAAATTAAATATTAAGTTTTTAAAACTGATAACGTCCAGACATGTCTATACGTCGTATCCAGAGGGGTTCGATACACCGTATAGAGTGTCTAGGAAGACATACTCGTGCAACAAACAATTAAAATGACCGGGTTGTCTCCCGGGAAGCACTTTTGTTTTAGCTGGTCTTTAAGTTCGACCTTTCTCCGTCATCTTATATTCACTTGGTGCGATGTACGGTCCATCCTTCGTCCTTGATTTTATTGAGTGGCACCAATGTTACTTGCTTTATAATTCCTTCCAAATATGCGGTTGACGTCAAGGTAAGGATTGCTGGTCCATTCGGTTTTCATATTCGCATATGGTCCCCGTCTGAAGTTTTCCGTATGAGTAAATGGGGCGATCTCGTAAGCATTCACCTTCCACCAGCATTCTTGTAGTTTTTCCAGTACTTCATAATCTAGCTCATAGATGTTTTCAAAGTAGTTTTTCAACCATCTGTAGAATTTTATCACCCCTGGAGTCGCGTCTCCCCACGATCCTTTAATTTTAGCCTTAAGTGCTAAAGTTTCTTCCTTCAATTTCCCATCAGCTAGTTCATCATACCACTTGTGATTTTGGAAATAGGTTATGCTTTCTACTCGAACCATTCCTGGCAGTTCCCCACCATTACAGAACCTATCAATATCAGATGTACACGTGGGCCACTTAGTTTTTCCATTCTTAAAATGGTGTGGTTCGCATATATGATCACATAGTTGGTATGGTACCTCATTTTCTGACCACGATTCATCGATACCCTTTGCTATGTCGTTATTCAACTCTCGTTCATATTCATTATAAGTTTTGAAGTTTTGGATATCATAAGTGAATAGATCTGTGTCAATTTTTAGAAGGTAGTTGAATTCATAGAATGCTCGCACAAAGGTGCTCAAAGTCAAACAAGTTTCCTTTTATCTTAAAGATTTCGAGAACATTGTCCATTTCGTTTGGGTTGTCATCCTCCTCGGTTTCTTCTTCTTCATCGTGATCGGAAAGATGGTGGATATTTATAATGAACTTTTTGACCATGTTATCCCAAGTAGTAATTAAGCCTATACACTCCTTCGTGAACCATTCATTTGTAGCACATGCGAGTGAAACAGAGAAAACACTAAGTCTGAATCGATATTGAGTCAACCCATTGATTTTGATTGGCCTAACAATTTCAAGAAATTTATCAATGTGTATGAACGCGTTTTCCCCAATATTCCCATTAAAAGCACAATCGCGTATTTTCACCAAGAATGTTCCTTGTATTTCAATGATACATTTCTCGACCATTCTTCCTTCGTTATCACTAGAGATGAAGTTCTTTCGAGTAGCGGTAATGTAGTCGTTTGGTTTCGCCATGGTGGTTTCTCAGTCTATGGTTTCCGAAAATTAAGCAAAAATAATTAGTGGGATGTGCCCTTAGGGAAGGGGACACATAAAATAGGAAACCGATAACAAAAATTGCGTCTGCCACTGTGTCAGTTGACAGATACGCCGTATTCAATTAGTTTGAATACACCGTATAAGTCTGTTGATTGCTAGTACGCCGTATTGAGTTCACAGAATACGCCATATGTTTGGAAAAACAGATAGGTCGTTTAGACTGTAGAATTCAATACGATGTTCTGGGTAGAAGGTTTGATACGTCGTATCCAACTGGTGGATACGGCGTATCAGGTGATCAGTCATAACAGAATACTTTTTAAAAACAATTAAATACGAGAATTTAAACAAACAAATTAAACACACAATGCAAATAAATACAAACAGAATTAAATAATTAGATTACACTAAACTAAACTAATTAATGGTTAGAAATACTAATAACAATAAGGTTTAATTAATTCACTCCCCGAAAACGGCACCAAAAACCTGGTGTGTTGTCGTGTAGGGTCAATTATTTGATTATTAAAATTTAAATTTATATTTAGCCAACAAACCTAAAACAGCACTTTAACGAGCAATGTACCCGGTCAAGATGGAGTTCGCGGTAAGTAGGGTGTCAAACACTAAGAGTGAAACATTAATCCTATATTCTACCAGTATTTTAATTAGTTCTAATTAGTCTATTTACTGGTTAAACCTATGCTATATATGTTGTCTAATGATATGGGGGTTTTCTACCTGAGAGACTGGCACAGGTTTGGTAGAGACAAATATAAATTCAATACACAATAAACACAAAAGAAGAAAATTAGAAAATAGAAAAGCGGTACAAGCCAAATGATAGAAAACTGTATTAGCTATATTAAATCCATTTCAATGTTGGTTTGTTTGTTTTAGTGCAATGATTTACTTATCTCAAAGCGGCATATCATTTATAAGACTTAGGCGGGACATCATCCTAAGACCTAGACACGATTAATCCTGTCACAATTAACGCATCCGCATAAAGCATCCTTTAGTTTAATTATAATCTATCTTAGGGAATCGAAGCAGTGGTGATCCTGTTAAAACCCTAGCCCAACGGGACTTTACCCACTTATTGTTTGACTGTGTTTTATATACTGATAGTCCACTATTCAAATCTTTATCATTTAATTAAGAGCATGATTGTTGGAACATAAACGGGTCACCTATCGGTCCAACAAAGCTCATAATTTAAAGATAAAGACATAACATTATTTGTGATCCTATTGGTCCAAAAATATAAAACACGATATGGAGAGCTATCCCAGTATCTAGATTACTTGGTCCGTATCACTAGATCTAGTTGAATGATAGGTCGCATATTCAAACACATAAACAAGTATGAGGTGATAAACATAATTAAACAATCAACGATAAATTAAGAAATCAATTTTAAAACAAACCAAACATTGAACTTTCATTAAGATGGCTAATACTTGAGGGTATTAACCCACAACCATTGTAATTATACAAGCGTAATCAAACAATGAAAATTGAACGATTAAGAGAATAAAAATTACACGATGTCTTCTATGGATTCCTGATCAATGCTTGACCTTGGTGGCTGAACTTCTCTTCTAAAATTCATCTTTAATGAGTATGGTATAAAGAATATGATATTGCACACTGAAAACTAGTTTTTGAGTCTTCTATTTATAGTGTCTGAAAAAGACTCGATACGCCGTATTTGGCAAGGTCGATACAGCGTATTAGGCTAGATTCCTTAGAGTGCACGCTACGTTCTTAATCAATTAGGGATATCATTCCTAATTTACTTGATTTACTGTATCTTCGAATAGTTATCTTCATGGATATGGTGTATGTAAACAGAAGGGATACGCCGTATTGGGAACTGGTCAAATGCGTTTTCTTGTGAAGCTCAAGCGCTGATACGCCGTATCTCTTGTGTTGGATATGGCGTATGTAGTCAGAAATCATCATTCTTCAAATGTCTTCGTTTTATCTTTAAATTATGCGCCTTTTAGCTTGTCTTCACAAAACACTCCTGAATTACTGCATTTATCAACTTTAAAGCAATTAGTACCAAATAATGTAATAATTATATAAAAGTAGGCAAAACAGATGGGATATATGATATACTAAAGTGACGTTATTTGATGTCATCAAGTTGTTGTATGGGCTTTTGGGAAATGGCAGAACATGCTACTTTAATCCCCTGCCCCACTCCTATGTTAAACTGGAAGCAACATAAATCAAAGCACTGACTTATAAAGTTTCTAATTTTTAAGTTCATCACTCAACTATTAGGTTGTGCGTATTTGGTATGCGTTGTTGGAAAATAAATTTACAATATTCTGAATTGGGCATCTTTTTTTATAAATTTCACCACTTTTTAAGAACTGTTATTTTTGATCTTGGAGCAAGATGAGTCCATGCTTTTTATTTTTAGCTGTTTCTAGACAGATTACGACTTTAAACGAACCTGGTATGAAAATGAGAATTAGTTTTCCGAATTTCGACCATAGTCCCGATAGAGCAATTACACCTTTGGATTCATCAAGTAATTTCATGATCATATACCCACACCCCTTGCTTACCCCAGTATACGCATTTCTTGGAACCTACAAAAACACCACAAAATGAACACATTAACCCCACATTATAGGAGTGCCTGCTTCATTAGCTTATGAAAGCTAAGGCTATAAGCCTACAAAAAGCTTAAAAGGGTGTTTGTTTAAACTTAATTTAGGTTATTCATTTATGTTTTTTGTCTTATATTTTATAAGTCTATTTTTTAGCTTGCTTTGTAACTTATGAACATACGTAAGCTTATGCTAAGTTTCAAAGAAAGCCAAAAACACATAAGCTCTTGTAATGAAGATATCTTGGTGAAAAGCCAAATGGTTAAACCTAAGAAGGTAACCAACCTGTTCTGGAAAAAGTGCGCCTACTACTTGCCTTATGAGACTAAAAAAGGTTTCCATCATCTACATGAAACATTAAAATGAGTTTAGAGTCACTAACGAAAAGATATATAACTAAGTAAGCACATAAGTAGGCATCTCAATATGCTTATTTTACCCCAAAATAAGCAAATAAGCAAAGGCAATTTACAAACATTCTAAGCGGATTATGTGCCTAAAAATAAACAATTTAGACGATAAACAAAAAATAAAAGCAAGCCTAAACACCCTCTTTGCCTAGAATCTAATTAGAATCATAAGCAAAAAATGTAAGCAATCACGAACCATAAATCTGTAAGTACTTAGTTTTAAGCTTGATAAAACTTACACATAGATATTGATAAACATTGATCACTAACCGATTCATTCTATGTTTTGCTACCACAAAAGAGAAAATTAGAAAATTCAAATCAATTATGATGCCAAATGTAAACAGTTAGGAAGCTTACCAAAAACACAACCATAATCGCACTTCCATATTCACATTCAATATCTTTATTAATCTTACGTATTCATTACCGACATTAGTGCTGCTCCTGAAAACAAAAATGAAAAGAACATAAAATTCACTAAATTACCATAAAGCATAATACTTTATTATTATTTAAGCCTCATTATCTTCAATTTAACCACTTCAAATCAAGAAAACAAAAAGCCTTATTCAAAAAAAAGAAAACCACATCTCCATAAATTTGAACTTTGGTTACATTACCAAAATATCAATTAGTGTGAAGAGTGTATGATTGTGTCCAAAGAAAACATGTTCCTAATGTTATATGCACATGTATATCTAGTACTTTTTGTATAAGTTGCAACTGTTATGATCGATTTCATCTTAGATTGTTCTCAGTTGTGACGTATAAGTGCACACTTTCGGTTATCAGGTCTTTAAAAATCACTCAAAAAGCAATTTTAATAGCTGAACTCGGGAGTGTACCATAACTGTTTTAAATAGCTGAACTTAGAGGTGTTTGGAATTTATTATGTAGTTGAATTCAAGGGTGTTTGAAAGTGTCCTAATGGCTTAATTTGTATATTTTTAGATGTATAAGTAACATAATTTTGCAGTGGAAAGGGAGTATCATGTGGAAAACTAGAAGGGGGGTTGAATAGTTTACCACTTTTTAATTTAATATTTAAAATTTGTTTATAAAAACTTAGATTCGACTTTTTGTGAATTCAATACTTGCACAATATGAACAATGTAAATATGTAGAAGTAAATAAAAGATAAGAGTTGGAAAGATCAAACCGCAACACAAAGATTTATAGTGGTTCGGTTACGAAGCTCTTCTTTGGCCTACTCCACTCCCCAAGCACCAAACTCGAGAGTTTTCTTTACTATGTCAACAAGCTCCCTTATGGCGGAGAAAACCGTACACAACGTTGCTTATATCAATTTCCGACACTAAGCTAGATGTCGAGTTCTAATCTTAGCTAGAACCAATCTATCACAACACAACTTCACGACTTGTTCACGACTTTACGACTTCACAACTTCACAACTACTTCACAACTTCACTACACAACTTATCTTCTCACCTTGATCACGACTACATAACTTCTTCAATCTTTACAACTTCACACATTCACAACTTCTTCTCACCACACTACTTATATCGCAACTATCTAACACTACTAAAAAGGATCACCAAGATCCAACTATACTTACAACAATCACTAAATCCTAACATCTACACAACTTTACAAGATTTACAAAAGATTTACAAGGTATGATATGGATGCAACAAGATTGCAATATGGATTTTGGGGTGTAATACTTCTTCACTAGAAGATGGAAGTGTTCTTCTCTTGCATTTGAGCAATTAAGCTTGGATCACTTAGAAACAAAGCTAAATGATTAAATGATCAAAGGATTTTAGAGAGGATATGTGGGCTGTTTTAAGCAGAAAGAATGAGTGTAAAAGGTGAGGAAAGTGTTGGGGAATAGTCCAGTATTCATAGGACAGACTGGAGGAGCGTAGTCTATGGCCGGCCCCCTTAAATAGGGTGCCAGCCCCCTTAAAATTAAGGGGGCCGCCCATGTAATTAAGGGGAGGTGTTTACTAGACCATTTTGTCCTATTAAGGGGAGGTGTTTACTAGACCATTTCTAGCCGTTTTAGGTCTAAAAATTTGAAATTCAAAAAGTTTATTTTGAATAAAACATTTCTTTTAAATGTAAAAAGTGTTTTGTGATGTTTATAAAAAGTTTACAGCATTTTATAAAAGTTTCCTTTGATCATAAAATGCATCAAGCATTTGTTTATTCATACCTTGGAGTGATATAAGTTTGAAATGAATATTTACTACTAAATACTTGTTTACGATTAATTTTACGTTGAACGTTTTAATATTTTGTGATTATCAAAACGTAAAGATGTAAAAAAATATTATTAATGTTTTTAGGCATTATATTTTATCAACATGTATAAATAGTTATCTAGTTTTCATGTTGATTTACTCATTTTTAACACATATTTAGACCTCGAAACTCGTGATGTTATAGTAAAACATCATTCCTGTAACACCCCCAAATTGGGTCGCAGCGGAATAAGGGTCCGGGGCGTGTTACTTCAAGATCAATAGCACAAGAT
>BQNB010139445.1:0-16652 GCA_026074375.1 Tanacetum coccineum
AACTGACTGTGAGTGAATCCAGCCATGTTCTTCAGATAGGTACACATTTGATTTCTCCTTTGAGCTTTAGTTCGTGGTTTTCTTCTCTGCTCTTCTGCTCTAAGTCTTGCAAAATGTTTCTTTATTTTATCTATGAGCTCTACAAACAGCTTTGACTTTTCTTCAACAGTCAACTCTTCCTGCTCTTGTGCCTGTAATCTTGCAGCTAGCTCATAATCTGCATCTATCATAGCTTAAACATTATCCCATTCAGCAATGTTTGCATCTTCTTCTTTTTGTTTTACAAGCTTCTCTTCTTCTTCTTCCAATTCAACATTTAACTGAGCTTGAAGTTTTTGAGCAATTTCTTCATCAATCAAAATTTGATCTTTCTTTTTCAAAGGCTTCTCAGGTTCTATCATCTTTGCCTTGCCTTTGTCTTTAGCATGTGGAAGTTGTGATAGTTGTGAAGGTGATGTTGTTTTTGTAAATTCACTTGGCTCTTGAACTACAACTCCTCTAGCCTTGGGTCTTGTAATAGCAGTTGTAGTTTTTGTAGCAGTAGTTGTAACAGCCTTAGGTTTAGCTGCTTTAATCTCTATTAAGGTCTGAGCCAGAGTCAACTCATTAATAATTGTTGTTATAGTACTGACAGTAGTAACTTCAGCAGTACTAACCACCTTTTCAACCTCAACTTCCTACTCATCTAAAACTCCTGTATCAAACATTAGGTTATCATCATTCCTCTCCTGAGCCTCATCAACCAAAGTAACCTCTGCATCAGCATTAAGATCAACAATGTTCCTCCCATGTTTGGATGCATCCTCCTGATCACCCAAACCTTTATCTTCAGAGGATTATATTCTTGCAGTTCTACCAACCTTCCTTAACCTTTTAAGCCATGGAGTTATTGACTTATTCCTCCTCTCTAGGTTCTTTACCTTCTCCTTTAATTTAGCAATCTCTGCAGCTTGAGAGGTCTTTGTGTTCTCTAAGTCAAGAACTCTTTGTGACAAGTTGGTACAAAGGTCCACCAATTCATTTAGTTTCAGTCTATCCTCACCACTAAGTAGTGGATCATTGGAATGTATAGGTACATGCTCCTCATTAGCAGCCTCATCAGTGATAGGCTCTGTAGAACCAATGGGTTGAGAAACCTCAGTGTCTTTCCTCTGTTTCCTCCTTGGTTGTTTCTTCTGAGGCTATGATGTAGATGGTTGAATAATAGTGGGTGTGTGTTAAGGATCAATTGGTATTTCTGAACCCTCACCTAATTCTTCAGGAGCTTGAACCATCATAGTTTGAAATAAAGGGGTAACTCTCCCAGAAAAACATTTTCTTTCTCTCTTCATATTAGAAAAGACCTTCTTAGTGTGAGAAGGTGTACCATAAATTTCTTTATGTTTGGTCATTCCTTCAACTTGTTTATCCAGGAACAATTGCACAAACCTTGGATACATTAGAAATTTAACCCCACCCTTCAAGCTCTTCACCATATTATCAAAAATGTACTTGGAAAAGTTGAATTTTTGGTTTGTGGCAAGACAGATGATAGTCGAGGCCATAGTGCTACTAAATTCATTCCAAGCAGTAGTCTTAGCACTAAGGCATTGCAGAATTGTATGGATAAGAAATTTCCATTGAGGTGAAAAGAAAGCTTTATAGAATGTAAGCTTTTGTGTAAGATTTTCATACGCCGTAAGAAATGCAGTAATTATGGAGTACTTGGTGAAACTTGACTAAAAGGCACGCATTCTGGAGCTTAAACGAAGATATTTTAAAGATTACTGTTCTGACAACCAATACGCCGTATCCATCAAGGACGATACGGCGAATCTGTGCCTGCACTCACCAAAGACCACGAAGGAAACATGATCAATACGCCGTATCCAGAGAAGACCAATACGCCATATTGGAGATATAGTATGTGAATATTCTGGAAGATATCAAACGTGGTCCCTACTCCAAGAAACCCCCAATACGCCGTATCCAAGACATTGGATACGCCGTATCGAACCGACTCCAGACCCTATAAATAGAAAACTAAAAAATGAGTTTTAAGTGTGCTAAATCATATTCTCGATACCTAAACCACAAAAGTCAATTTTCAAAGGAGAAAAAGAGCAGAAGAGGTCTTGCAACGCATTCTAATCCATAGGAGACAACGTGTAATTTGTTATACTTTTGTAATCGTTCAGTTTTTGGTATCATTTGTTAACTCGGTTAGTTTACCTTGGCTAAGCCATTACTCTTGTATTAATTATGATGTTTGAAGGCTAATACCTTTGGGTATTAGCCATTATTATCAAGATCTGAATGTTTGGTTTTGTTTATATCTCAATTGCTTGATTTAACCTTGTATGCTTGTTTATGTTTATCAGTTTATACCTGTTTATGTGCTTTAATATGCGACCTATCATTCAGCTGGATCTAGTGATACGGACCAAGTAATCTAGATGCCGGGATAGCTCTCCGTATAGTAATTAATACACCTAGACCAATAGGATCATGATTAATGACCTATCTTTGCCTTTAGATTGTGAGCTTAGTTGGACTGGTAGGTGACCCTTAGGATCAACGAGTACGTTCTAATTAATTCTAACCGAATAACGTTCTAATTCCCTTGGCTTAGTTTGGATAGTGAACTACCACCATTGCTTTAATCCCTAAGATAGATTATAATCAGCAAATAAGGATGCTTTATGCGGATGTGTTTAATTATGACAAAATTCTACGAGTCTAGGTCTTAGGAAGAAGTAACGCCTAAGTCTAAGAATGATATGCCGCTTCGAGATGAGTAATCATTGCACTAATAAACAAACCAACATTCTGATTGGATTAACAAGGTTAATACAGTTTTCTATTATAAGGATTGACCACTCTTTTATCTTCTGTTAATTTGCTTACGTGGGTTAAAGTGTATTGAATTGATTGTAGTCACCACTAACCCATGCTATTCTCTGAGACTGAAAACCCACTTTTTAACCTGTTAGAATTAGGATTAGATTTAACATAGGTTTAGCATAGGTTTGTCTTTGATTAGAATTAACTTAGATTAGTAAACCAAAGTATTAATAAATTGAAAGATTTAACCTCTCTTCAAGTGTTCGACACCCTACTTACCATGAATCTACTACCGACCGGGTACACTGCACGTTAAAGTGTTGTTTTTGGTTGAGTTGGCAAAATATAAATTTAAAACTTGAATCATAAAAATATACACCACGTAACGGCACATCAAGTTTTTGGTGCCACTGTCAGGGAGTGAAAATTAATCTTGATTTTTATCGTATATTTTGGTTTTTAGCATTAGATCTAACCCTTAGGATTAGTGTAAATTAGATTAGTGTATATTCTTGTATATTTTGTATATTTGTTTGTCTAATTGTTTGCTTGTATATTTGTGTGTTTAATTGTTTGCGTATTTAATCGTTTTCCTAATACACTGTTCTAGTCGATAACTCGATACGGCGTATCCACTTCCATTGGATACGGCGTATCCAAATTTCTGTCCAATACATCGTATTCTCTCAAAAGATTAATATAACATAGTCACTTTAATTGAATATGACGTATCGATCATCTAAAACAGAATCAGAATCTAAGTTTTCATATTTGATTTTCATGCTAAAATTTTAACTATCTTTCTTCAAAGCAAATCCTGCTGATATTTTTACCTTTGTTATAGATAATACTTATCAGAGCTAGTTGATTGAAGAAGATATGGCAGACAAGAAAATAGAATCAACTATGAATAAATTCACGACTAATGACCAAGAAGATCACTATTCAGGGATTACATGCATTACTGTTAGGAAAGAATGCTTATGAGCTTAAATGAAAATTCCTTGATGATTTGCACAATAACGCATTTGATGGAACCAATGATTTACGCAATGTAAATCATGATAAGCTTCCAATTGTTGTCTTTCCAATCTCATTAGTTGGTGGAGCTAGGAGATGGTTTGATAAGATTAAAGAATCAATTGATAGTTGGGTCGATTTAACTGCCAAATTCTTTAGAAAATACTACTGCCTTCTCGCACTGGCAAAACTAACACACAGATGATTGGATGGGACCCTACTAACCTCAAGTTTGAAAATTTGTTGGCCTCAAAGTTTGTGAACTATAAGACTATGGATATATTTACTAAAGGAGCTTTATGGGATTATTGGAAAATGGGAAGTGACGAAATTGAGCCAACGGATGATAAATCTTCCAATCTTGAGGAAACTAACCACAATGATGAACATGAAATCGCTAAAATTTTTAGGATTGAAACAAACTTGTTTAATTATGAAACACCGCTATGCAAAGAATTCAAAGAGTTTAATTACCTACTCAAGATAGATCCCGATCTCCTTACGAAAGACATTAAGGGATTCAAAACTTATGAAGAATTTAAGGAAGACTGGATTTATGAATGGAACAAAGACGTACCTTGGGTAGACGAGAAACCATAGATTGATACAGGAGTATGGAAAGAACCAAAACCAGTCAAACATACTTACAAGCTTTTTAACTATAAAACTGGATGTTCGTAATGGCCAACATGTAGTTGGAGGAATGATGGATTCTATAATGGAGGAAACTTATCTGGAGCTTACATTATTGGAAACTCGCTTCATTATCAGGATTATGAATGGTACAAAGCCTTGGAAGATAGAGAGCTAAAAGAAGATGCTTTAAGAAATAAGGCTATCATGGAGGGATTAATCGATGATGACAATGATGATGAGTCACGTTACAAACGAAAGAAACAATGGAACGTTAATGACGATACAAACCATGATCATGAACATGAGATAGACCATGAAGCTAATGAAAGAGAAGAGTTATGTGAAATTCATGAGCTGCCGGTTTGCACTATAAGAAGATTCAAGATGATCAAGTATTCATTCAGACAAGATGAAGAGTAGGTTGTTGTTAAAGAAGATAACAATGACGATTTGGCGAGAGCAAACGAAAATGCATGCCGAGCATTCCAATAAATCTTTCATATGATGGATGAAGGATGGATGGTAACTACAACTGAGTGAAGAAATGCTGAAGAAAAGTCTAACTTAAAGACTTCGCTGTAAACAAAAGTGCTTCTCGGGAGACAACCAGGAATGTTATTTATTTTTATCAAGTCTATCTTCCCAGACATCAATACGACGTATCCACTCCATACCATACAGCGTATTGATTGTCTGGATGTTATCAGTCTTTACTTTTTATGCACTTTAAAAATATTATTGTTAGTTCTGGCAATACGGCGTATTCATGCACATGATATGGCGTATTCACCAGAATGACTCGTATTTAGTTTGTTTAGTTTAGTTTAAATTAACCATAGGAACCAAAAATAGGAATGCACGTTTTTCCTATTATTTTCACAGGACCTCAATGAAAGAAAAGAAATCAACGAGTTGGTTGAAGTATTTACAAGTCTGGAGGTGTTGGAGTCTTAAAACTTCAAGGCGGTTGTTCAACACAAATTCTTGCTCAATAAACTCAACATGGAGAATCTACCAAGCAAATATCAGGGGAGTTTCTCATTCTTATTCTTTTTAATTCTCGTGTTTAATGTTTTATCTATACAACGAGGATGTTGTATAATTCAAGTGGGGGATAAGAATTAGAATGTATACTTGTCCTATTTTTCACACTAAAATACTTAAATTATGGTCAAATTTAAAAATTTTCAAGCATGCTTTTGTGAAATTACTTGTTACAAATGGAAAACCTCAACTTTTTCTATCAAGATATAGGAACATCTTCATCAGCTGGTGGTCATTTAACTCAAGAAGAAGCAGCTAAAGAAGAATTAGCAATCAGAATGAGTCGAAAGTTTACTTTATTAGAGGAAGAAAGGCCTATAATCGAGACAATGGCTTATCATGACAAATACAAAAAAATTCTCGATGAAGTTTGGAAAGACAAGGTAGAGTTAGATGGAAAGATTGTAAAAGAAGATGAGGAAGCAGTAAAAAGGATTAAGAGGGGGCGTTAAAAGAAAAAGACGACCCTGGAGCATTCATATTTCCCATCAGATTAGAGGGACATGTTAACAAAAATGCGTTAGCAGGTACTGGGTCGGATATAAATACTATGCCTTTCCGGATCTAGTGTATATAGGGAAGAAGATATAGAAGGTTATAGAGAATCCGATGATAATCAAACTCCAGGCAGAAGCCCTGGGGATACTTACAAATTTCTCTGTCAAGTCGGGGTTACTACCATAATTTGCTAGTTTCTAATACCTGGATATTCAGATGACCGTGATTCCACCAATAGTTTTAAGTCAGGGATTCCTACGTACGATGTGGTGGTAAGTAACTACTCCAGAGAATTACTTTCCATAACCTTTGATGGGTTTTGTCACCAAACCTTCCGTGCTACAAGATCTGATGTTATAAGAAACGCAGAAAGTGATAGTGATGACGAGGAAGATTACCAGATAAAAGGAATAAGTTTGGAGCACCGATAAATGGACCAAAACCTGCACCGTACTTGAAGTGTAACGATCCAGCTGAGCGATCGTTAGCTATAGAAACCGTAACTAACCCATTTCGGAAAATTTAGCGATTGAAGAAGGCGTTGGTTCCATGGCTCGTTACCTTACCATATAAAACACGATAACTGGAAAGCCTGATTATAAGGTTGTATACAAAGAAGAAGAAGCGACAGGGCAATGGCAAAATGAGATAAGGTTAACTGATCCATATGGAAATATTTATCTACAAGGATTCACAACGAAAGAAAACGTGGACAGGAAATTATCAAAATACCACAAGTTAAGTGACATCATGTCACCCAACTGGTTTATGGAATGAAGAAATGGAACAAGTTGGAATAAAGGAGTAGCTATATACTCCTGTTTTTACTTTTTATATTATGTTTTAAAAATAAAATCATTTGTATAAATCCATAAGGGATTACATTTGATGTACAGACATTAGTCCGATGAATATTAATATCGAGTTTTTATGATGAGTTAAATTATGTTTAAATTATGAAAGTTGCAAAACAAGTTTTATGTAGTGTAATATATAAATTAAAAAAACACTGTTCATATTATGAATTTACATTTAAAAATAAATTGTTTGAAGATCATAAATTTTTTCATCAGCCCAGGAATTACGCCGGTTATAGTCCTAAAACTACCAGCACTTTTGCCCATTTTTCGAGAATGACGTCGCACTTCAGGAAGTGCGCCGCACATTTTACATCAGAATGTAACATAATGTTTTAAAAACCATCAAACCCAAGAACCATTTATACCAAATCATTGTCTAACAAACCAAACGACTTATTAATAGATTTTTTTATGTGTAGACTATGGGAACACACGATGATGAGGCCGGATCATCACGATCCAAACGCTTCAAAGACAACGTGAAACCGTAGAAGAAGTATTGCTTCCATAAGTTCACCATGAGTTCTTGCTACGGGAAGGATATAACAGAGTTGCAAAGTCTAGGTACAACACTAGATTGGCCCAATTGCTTCCTAGACACATTTAGTCCCCTTGTGTCGTGAACTGGGATGTGCTGAACAGAATGGATTGTGATGGAGAGATTGGTGACATGTTGAGAATTAGGTTACGTGAAGCTAGATCGGATGAAGAGATATTTACTTCAGTGGCTTGGATTAGAGCTTTTAATATCAATAAACCATTTTATGCAGAGCTTTGCCACGAGTTTTATTCGACTTATAAATTTGACGAAGTTTGTGTTGACGATGAATTGCAAACCAAGAAGATCATCAAGTTTAGACTTGGTGGACGTGCTCATAGTTTAGCCTTGTTGGAGTTTGCTTGAAGGTTGGGACTATATCAAGCGGTTGAGCTTGAGGAGGAAGGTTTTAATGTTTACTTTGAAGGAGGCTTGCATAGTGATGAGCATTTTAACGCTCAAGATTATTAGTTAAGCATTACTCGAGAGGAAAACCTTGGTTTATCTAGGAGTCACACTTCTACTATCAAGAAACCAATTTTGAGGGATTCACAAGATGATCACTTATGGTTTATGTCAAAGGACGACTAGGTATGATAAGATTCAGAAGAATGATCTATGGCTCTTGAGTATGCGAATGTAGATTGGGTGATTGCAAGATGGATGAAGAGGAAAGGAGATGGAACTAAAAAAGAAAGTTAAAATTTGTTAGGACAGTTATATCACAAATATTTCTAGGAAGAGCAGGTGTTTGACAGATGATGTGTGTGAGGGAGTTTAGTTGCTTCCTTTTATTATAGAGATTTGGAACAAATACACTAATATTAATCGATTCTGATGGTAAACTTATTCTCGAGGATCTAGAGCCGGGTGTACCAATAGTTGGTATTCCTAGACCTCCGAGAGCATCTATGTAGGATTTGTATGATAGGATGGGTAGGATGGAGATACGCCAAGAAGCGATAGAGCGGATGGAGTATAGCCAGTCATATCACTATGACAGGTACCAGAGAGTGTTTGAGCACATGGCTGGGGTTTATAGTGTTCCACTGCAGGGAGCCTAGAACCCACCTAGGTATGCTCAACCACAGTATGACCAGTATTATTAGCGGTACCCACCTCCGCCACCATAGTATCCACCGCATTATCAGCAGCAGCAACAGGATGATGATGAGTAGTGTCGAGACGACACGAGTTGGTATTGTGACCTCATGTTTTGGGTCACTTGTGTTCTGAAAACAATTTCTCTAAAACAATTATTATTATATAATTATTATTATTATTATTATTATTATTATTATTATTATGGTGTGTAAAATGCCCTGTTGGCATTAAAACAATAATTATCGTACTTCCTATTAATAATTAATTAGGATTATTATTATTATTTGTTTGCGCAATATTTATATTTGTAACAGGAAAAAGAAGAAAAAGAAGGACGCAAGACAAAATGACGTGAACCAAAGATTTAGAATATCAATCACAATTGAAAAAGTATTTCTCCCACCGTCCATCTCAAGTGTCTATTTTTGGACTTTTAGATTTCTTATTTTATAAACTTGATCCGTAAATATTTCTTCATTATGTTATATAATGCTTACGAAAATTATACCAATGAATAAATAACATTCGAACCTCTATCCATTCATATATTTTGCATTGAGTATCATATAACATAAGAAAGAAATAATTAAGGTCAAAGTTGAATAAAAAAGACTTTAAAAAGTCAAAAATGGACACTTAATATGGGACGGAGGGAGTATTTCACTTTTCCATTTTATCTTTCTCTATAATATTTTCACATTGAGGACAATGCTCATATTAAGTATGGGGGGAGATAAACTGGAAAAGTTAAAGTTTAAGTTAAAAAAAAATCTTTTGAAAAATAACATTTTATTGATCACATATAAGCAGTCTGACTCTGGATTGATAACATCACTAGCATATTTATACCACCCAGAAAAAAATATGAGGATTAGATTTTAAGAATTCAGGTATCCATCTTTGATACCTAAGATGATTTTTATATTTAGCTTTCTCGAGTTAAGGAGTGAGCAATTGAAAATATCTCATCCGTCGTTATGGCTGTGTATATGTAGCTTTGTCGCCTTTTCTGGAGCATTGATATCGATTTAAAATTGTATAAGTGTGCCAGTAATTTGTTAATTCTAGAACTTGTGCTTGAAATCTTTATGAGACCGCAGTAGGAACGCGTTCGCGTGTTATAAACATTTTACTGATTAAGAGGTGATAAAAATATAATATAAGTAAACAATAATGTTGGTTCAAAAAGATTTCTAATAAAATTATCTGAAATTTTATCCGTACGAATTGAATATTGTTATTGATATTTAAATGAAGTGCGAAGGTTGCAAACTTCTAAGTTCGTTTGAAATAGTGTGCTTATCTTAAGTATGGGGGAAAGCAAGTTTCCCCCAAGTCAAAGTGAAATGAGGCAAAAATAAAGCCTTCGGTATAAAAAAAAGAGAGAGAAAAAAGAAATAATGTGAAGAATTAGTTGGTTACATTACAGATAAGGTGAATAGTGATTTTATTACAAACCTTTTTTAACAAATAATAAATAATATCACTAAATAATTACCTCTTTTGATGTTTATGTTTGGTGCTTATGCCATGTCGGTGAAATTTAGTTTTTTGTACAAGCCTATGGTAATTTGAACATTTCATGACTGCGCGTATGAGTGACTTCCATTTACTATCTATTTTACTAAATTGAGCGAGTGTGAAAAAGAAATTTATCTATAAAAAATTCGTGAGTTGCTTTGGCGTGTTATCTATGCTTGTGATCATTAATTTGTTTTGTTAAAATGAAATACTTTCGCTTTGATTGCTTGAGGGCAAGCATAAGACGAATATGGGGGGGGATATTGATAACGCTCCAAATATACATAAAATATCCCTCGAAAATACATTAAATATATATGTTAACGCATGAAATATTGCAAAGTTTGCTTGTTTGTTGTGTAATAATTGTTTCAGGACCAAGAATGAAGAAAAGGACTAAACGTGCAAAAGAATCCCGTTAAATACACTAACGGTCATTATGAGAAGAATCTAGAAGAGAATCTAATGAAGAATTAATGAACAAGGCCAAAGTGCGACGCACTTACCCTAAGTGGGGCGTACTTCACAACGAAATAAATTCCATTTAATTAAACACCAAGTGTAGGAGCAGTCTTGGGCCAGCGAAAGAACAAATATTTTCAGCCTATACATTATGCGAGTAAGATTTTATCGGATGCTCAGACACGTTACACCATGATGACATCAAATAACGTTACTTTTATAGCATCATTTATCCCATGTTATTAACCCATTTTATATAATTATTGCAAAGAATTATTACTTAATTGTTTATATTTGAGATTTGCAGTAATTATGAAGTACTTGATGAAGATTACCAAAAAGGTGCGCATTCTGGAGCTTAAACGAAGATATTTTGAAGAATACTGTTCTGACATCCAATAAGCCGTATCCATTAAGAAGATACAGCGTATATGTGCCTGCACTTACCAAAGACCACGAAGGAAACAAGATCAATACGATGTATCCAGAGATGACCAATACGCCATATTAGAGATATAGTATGTGAATATTCTGGAAGATATCAAACGTGGTCCCTACTCCAAGAAACCCCCAATACTCCGTATCCAAGACATTGGATACGCCGTATCGAACCGACTCCAGACCCTATAAATAGAAAACTAAAAAAATGAGTTTTAAGTGTGCTAAATCATATTCTCGATACCTAAACCACAAAAGTAGATTTTCAGAGGAGAAAAAGAGCAGAAGAGGTCTTGCAACGCATTCTAATCCATAGGAGATAACGTGTAATTCTTATAATTTTGTAATCGTTCAGTTTTTGCTATCATTCGTTAACTCGGTTAGTTTACCTTGGCTAAGCCATTACTCTTGTATTAGTTTTGATGTTTGAAGGCTAATACCTTCGGGTGTTAGCCATTATTATAAAGATCTGAATGTTTGGTTTTGTTTATATCTTGATTGCTTGATTTATCGTTGTATGCTTGTTTATGTTTATCAGTTTATACTTGTTTATGTGTTTTAATATACGACCTATCATTCAACTGGATCTAGTGATACGGACCAAGTAATCTAGATGCCGAGATAGCTCTTTATATAGTGATTAATACATCTAGACCAATAGGATCACGATTAACGACCTATCTTTGCATTTAGATTGTGAGCTTAGTTGGACCGGTAGGTGACCCTTGGGATCAACGAGTACGTTCTAATTAATTGGTAAAGATTGGGTTAGTGGACTACTAGTGTATAAATCATCGTTAAGTAGTAAGTGGGTAAAGTCTCTATGAGCAAGGGTTTAACAAGATCACCATTGCTTTAATCCCTAAGATAGATTATAATCAGCAAATAAGGATGCTTTATGCGAATGCGTTTAATTGTGACAGAATTCTACGTGTCTAGGTCTTAGGAAGAAGTAACGCCTAAGTCTAAGAATGATATACCGCTTTGAGATAAGTAATCATTGCACTAATAAACAAACCAACGTTCTGATTGGATTCATAATGGTTAATATAGTTTTCCATTATAAGGCTTGACCGCTCTTTTATCTTCTGTTAATTTGCTTGCGTGGGTTAAAGTATCTTGAATTGATTGTAGTCACCACCAAACCCGTGCTAGTCTCTTAGACTGAAAAACCCCCTTTTAACCTGTTAGAATTAGGATTAGAACTAACATAGGTTTAACATAGGTTTGACATAGATTAGAATTAACTTAGATTAGTAAACTAAAGTATTAATAAATTGAAAGATTTAACCTCGCTTCAAGTGTTCAACACCCTACTTACCACGAATCTACCAACGACCGTGTACACTGCCCATTAAAGTGTTGTTTTTGGTTGAGTATGCAAAATATAAATTTAAATCTTAAAATCATAAAAATATACACCACACAACGACACATCACCGACACATGTGGATATTTCAATACAGGTATGAATATGATATTTAGTTTTTTTAGAAACACTAGAATTGAGGTTTAAACTTATAGAAGAACAAAAACAAGTCCTTCCATTTTCAACAAAACGCCAACTCATTTTCTATATCAAATGCCTCTAGCCAAGGCCAAATCTACTTATCTAAAACTAGTAGAATCATACTTTCAACATACCAGCATACGAAAGTATTCATTTGACCTTAATCCGGATTTACGATGTCTCTAATCACATTACGAGTTTTACTCCCTTATTGGTCAAACTAAGTCAAATGTCACTTTGCATAAATGTATCATTTCCCTTTACGGGATGTGCTTTACTTGAGATGCAAAGCACTTAACTTGTTTCAATCAAGATGATTAGTGACATGTCCATTGTTGATAATCATGGATTATGTCTTAATGACTATTTGAGTTTGTGTTATTTAGAAGTTGATTATACTTTGATTTTTATCACTTCCCACTATTAAATGTTTTACAAACTCCCACACTCCCTACACATCTCTGACACACCACTCTCCACTAAACATTCCCTTAATAATTTGCTTAACCCCACTTTGCAAACAAATTATTCTTCTCACTTTCCCAAACATATTCCTTAATCATTTATTAATCCATACTTCCCAACAAATTTATGCACAATCCCCTACACAATCCTAAGATTTCTACAAACATTCTCCTCATTTCTCAATTACCTTCCTTAATCGTCATTGCATGATTCTTTTTTTCTTAAAGACAATATGATCACCCATATAATCAATCCTTTGATTATCTTCCTCTTCATTACCATCACATAAAACTTCAATCTTAATCCTTCATCACATAAACCTTCCTAAGCTTAAACCTACATGTGACAACTCGTACTCTCTTAGATAATGTATTCTCTTATACTTGTTATCTCCTACATTTAATACAAAGGCTCATACATGTCTTTTCACTACATTCCTCACTCACTTACACACTTACATTTAAAATTCAAATTATATACACACACACTCAACCCTTCTCACATATACTTTGCCAACTCAATCACCCAAACTTCTCCTATATACATCTACCATTTCCTAACATTCAAATTTGAAATTTAAATTTGAATTGTAAGGCTACCTTCTATCACATCATAATCACCTTACTTCTAACTCGTATTCTGACTCACTCACAACTCACACTCTCATCCTTCACATTTTGAATTTGAAACTCAACTTTTTCCACTCACAACATCCATACTTTCTTTCCAAGTTTGGCATATTCATTTGGCATATTCTTTCCTCCCTAACCCTGAAAACTCACTCACTCAACCATTTTTAGTTTCTAACCCATCTTAGTACACACAAACCCTCTCATGCCATTTGAAATTTTGTGTTCTCTTTCAAACAATGACAACTCACCCTTCAAAATTCAAATAATGGAGGCCAAATATTTTATTCATCACATGGGAAATACCCAAATATACATCCTTTGTCCAATGGTTCTTTTATTTCTATTTGAAATTGGACAAACACCTCCAAAAACTTCTTTCAAACACTTTACACATGTTTTTACAAAATGGCTATTTAAGTTGGTTGACCTTGAGTGTAAGAAAGATGGAAATGTCAAAGTGTGAACTACAATTATGGGTTTAGCAAGAACGGGTATTTAAAATGCCAAAAAACTTAAAAAACCAAGATGGGTCTTTGGCGTGTGGGGCAGCGCGCCATACCCTGATAAATAGTGCCATCATTTTTGTTCTTGGCTTATAAATACCCTACTTCTCTCTTGTATTCCTCACCTCTTACCAAACATTTTATCCTTTATTTTCTTCTGTCTAATCATCCAAGTCTAACACCTTCTTGTGTTATAATCTTTTCTTTCATCTTTAAAAGAACAAATCCTCACAAGTGAGCCACATAAGTGCCTGTTGAGTTGAGGGTCCTCTATCTTATACCCTTTATACGAGAATCGAGTCCCCGGGTTAGGTTAAGACTTGATTCAAAACAATCTACATTCATTGAATTTGGTTGTAAGCGAAGTCTTGTATCTTTGTAATCAAGCCTAGATCGGGAGTTGGTCTAGTGGGGTTTAGGTATACTTCCAAGGGGGAAGTCTTAGTGGTTTTAGGAGTAAGTCAAATCACGGGTTCTTGTGGGTGGTTTTCGCGGAATACCGTAAGGAGTACCTCTTTTTAATGAGCGTCGAGCTTAGAGCATATCAGTAGAGCAAAGTTGTATACAGTTTATAATCCACTATAAGGATTTGATAACATCAAATATTTGATACTTTTTAGTGTCAAATTTCCCCTAAAAATACTTGCAATTATCTTATAAATACTTGAATTCGATAAATTTACTGTTATTTAGTTGTTTCAGGTAAAATGCAAGTATATTGCAAGAAACACGGGAAATGGATGATAAAATAAAGAAAACACGGATTCTTACGAGACTTTATGGTGTAACCCCTATGATAGTGTTACGCCGTAACATATTCAAGGCAAGACACGTCACCCACTCACCCAGCAACATTATGGCGTAACCACACTTAAGATTTACGCCGTAACATTATTATTATGGAAGACTGAGTCATCTTAGTCAGCGTTATGGCATAACAAGGCTACTTAGTTATGTCGTAACATATTTTATGCCTACAACATGGAAAGCCTTGTCAGCACTTTACGGCATAACACTCTAAAAGGTTACGCCGTAAAATATTTGAAATCTATAAATAGAGGCCTCATTCAGACACTTTAACACGAAACATTCTACCACATATCCAAGGGTTGATCAAGGCCTCCATAGCTCTAAGAATTCCACCAGAAGTCCAAGGGACATCACACTTAACTTACTTTTGTATTTAATCGTTCATAAACCACTTCTGTAAGAATTATGAGTTTTCCATCCATGATTATCTTTATTAATTCTTGCGTTGTTTTTATGAGCGGCTAAGCACTTTAAGTGCTGGACTAGTCATGAATCTACTATCGTTACAATGTTTGTTTCCCGTTAGATCATGGTTTTGTTGGATATCCTTTGACTATTGTGTAATCCTGGGTTTTGGTAGTATTGCAGGTGGTTTAGATCATGTTAATCATGTTATTAGATTATCGATTGAACATGGGATTAGCAGGTGTTGGGAATTAAAAGTCTTCATACTTAGTACTGCCAAGCCAAAGAGTTAGTACTGCTCAAGTTACAACTACCAATACTAACTAGTTAGTACTGCTAGAGTAAGTTAATACTGCCAGTACTAACTTAAGACTGCTAAATGAAGATTAAGACTGCTAAAGAGATAAAGACGTGTCAAGTGATTTGTATTGACTTATTCAGTGTATATCTTATAAAACTAGAAAGATACGTATAAGATTAAAATTATAGAAGATTTGTAGTTATCTTGTAAAGGACTCCTTAGTGTATAAAAGGAGATCCTAGGTTATGGTTTTACATATACATTTTTGATATATAGCTTCAAAGTTGTAAACCATAATACTACATAGAGTACTTATATTATTGATAATAATAATATTGGAGCTTTTCAGTAATATCATTATTTATACAGTTTACTGTTTCATTAATTTTTTTCTAAGTATTAAAGAGTAGATTCCGCATACTCTTTAGTATTCACAAAAGTTTCTACCTTAGTTGTTTTGGATTTATCCAAAGTAACTTAACCTTTACAAGTTAAAGAATCGATCTTAAGTTGGGATCAAAAAGTGGTATCAGAGCTTAGGTTCTGAAACTTTGATCTAGAAGAAACTAACAAGAAGAACCCTTTACTCACAAGGAAGAGATAGATCTAGAAACTACTCAAACTTCTACTACTGCAAACCTTCCCATTCTCAAACAAGGTAAATATGATATGTGGAGGTTAAGGATTGAGCAATACTTTCAAGTACAAGACTATGCTCTATGAGATGTCATAGAGAATGGAAACTCATTCATACCAGCAGCTCAAACAACAACAAATGCTGATGGTACCTCAACTTCACTAATACCAGGTCCTGTAACTACTGAAGAAAAGGCCCAAAAGAAGAATGATGTGAAGGTAAGAAGTATGTTACTGATGGCACTTCCTAATGAATATCTAATGACATTTAATCAGTGCAAGGATGCTAAGACTTTGTTTGCTGCTATACAAACAAGATTTGGTGGTAATAAAGCCACAAAGAAGACTCAGAAGACTCTTCTAAAGCAAATGTATGAGAACTTTAGTGCTCCAAGCACAGAGTCTCTTGACTCTATTTTCAACAGGCTTTAGAAGATTGTAAGTCA
>BQNB010139447.1:0-17557 GCA_026074375.1 Tanacetum coccineum
GATTTTATGAAGTCTTAACAATCAACCAACGCCTTTGTCAAAGAAACATTTATGGACCTCAAAACAGTAGCCAAAAATCATCAAGCTTCAATCTAAAATCTCAAAAATAGTTCGACAGACTTGTTGACAAGCAATCTGGACGACCTTCTGGATCTCTTCCAAGCAACACTCAACCAAAACCACGAGGTAGCAAATCTTACCAACCACCGCAAGCTCGTAATGAGCATGTGAATGCCGTATTCACAAGAAGTGGTAAATCCTATAATCCACCAGGATAACCTGGATGATCAACAAAATAATTCTGAAAACACTATCAACTTTGATAGCGATGATGAAGACAAAGAACCTACACCACAACCAACAAAACTCAACCAACAAAACCAGTGAAAGAAACACCATTACCCAAACCATACAAACCAAAAATCTCGTATCCTCAACGCCTTAGAAAAGAAAAAATGGAGGCCCAATACGGAAAATTTCTTGACATGATCCGAGCCGTTCGAATCAACATACCTTTTGTTAACGTCTTAGCCGGAATGCCTAACTATGGCAAATGTCTCAAAGAACTCATAAGCAACAAGCATAAAATCGAATAAATTTCTGCCGCTTTCTTGAGCGATGAAAGTTCAGCGATGATCCAAAATAAAGTTCCACCAAAACTCGGAGACCCAGGAAGTTTCCTTATTCCATGTAATTTCAACAAAACTTTCTCCTGCAATGCTTTGGCCGATCTTGGTGCTCGCATTAACCTTATGCCATATTCCTTATATGCAAAACTATCTTTCAAAACTCTTAAACCTACCAAAATGAGCATAAGATTAGCCGACAGATCATTCCAATGCCCTGTTGGAATAGCTAAGAATATGCTCTTCGAAGTTGGTAAATTCACCTTTCCTGCTGAGTTCGTTATTCTCGAAATGGAAGAAGACAACAAAGTTCCCCTCATCTTAGGATGACCTTTTATTCACACCGCTGATGCAGTTATTCGATTTAAACATAAACAACTCAATCTTGGAGTTGGGATTGAACAAATGATCTTTAATATCGACTCTGCGATGAAACACTCTTACTCAAACGATGATACATGTTTTAGTATCGATGAAATATTAGAAGAAGATTTTGACGCTCTTCTAGATGAAGGAAGCAAAATCCTCCATTCCATCGAAGGAACCCTTCTCGAAGAAGAAATTTTTTCCGAATTCGATGAATTCATGGCAATGACTGCCGATGAAAATTCTGAATCTGAATCACCGAAGAACCACCATTCGATAAAATCACCATAAACACCGATTATAAAATCAAAACATCTCTCGAAGAACCTCCTACGGATCTTGAACTTAAACCCCTTCTTGATAATTTGGAATATGTATTCCTGGAAGAACCATCTTTTCTCCCTATGATCATATCATCTAAACTATCTGCCAAAACAAAAGCAACTTGTACTCAGTTCTTAAAAAACATAAAGAACTTTTGCATGGAAAACGACAGACATTCCTGTATATTTGTCCATCATTCTGTTAAACACAAGATAACAACTTTTGATGACATGGAAACATTGTCCAAAAACAAAGAGTTAAATCCAATATGCAAGAAGTTGTTTAAAAAGAAATCGTTAAACCTATGGATATACCGATATATTTATCCAAATGCCGATATCCTTGGTTAGTCCTATTCACTGATGACCAAAGAAGGTTCGAGTAAAACAAAAGTATATTTCCCCCGTACACCAAAGAAATGATGAAACTTGTTCCAACAAAACCGTTACGGCTGACGAGTATGCATCGATTATCGTAAAATCAATGAAGCAACCACAAAAGATCATTTTCCTTTGCCGTTTATGGATCAAATGTTAGAAAGACTCACAGGAAATAAATATTTACTGTTATCTCTCTGGATTTTTTTGGAATATTTTCAAATTCCAATCGATGTGACTAAAACACACATCGTTTAAAGTCCCGTAAAACACTATTTAATCGGACTAAAAAAAATACTAAATTATGCTTAATTATCTTGCAAATATGTTTGTTTGGTATTTTTATGTCTTTCAGGTCAAAATGATTGAAAACGGAGCAAAAACGGATATTTACGGGTCATCGCAATCAAGAGTGCCTATTATTCAAAAATCAAGACAAAGTCTTGAAAAGTCCTCGAGCTTTCCATTGGGAAAGAAAGCACCAGAAAAAATGACTATCAACAATGCCCTCGATCATCATTGGGTCACCAGTAACCTATTTAAAAGGGTCGGAGTCCGCCTGAAATATACTAAGCTCACAACCCAATGATAAGTCCAACAAAGATTTATTTTAATTTGAATTTTGAAGGTGATGACGAAGGGTGACGTCATGTCACGTGATATGAAATTAAATCAAATTAAACCATGTGACCGAGCACTAAGGATTGAGGGCGAAAAGAAGTTGTACACGTGTTCAAGGCTAATGTTATAAAATGCAATTCATTTCAATTGCTAAAGAAAGAGATCAAACAGACAGAAATCTTACATATAAAGGAAGCTTTTAGGAAGTCCACGTGTCGCACTCTAAACGGTGGATCAGACCTGCCCTTTTCTCTTAATCCGTGTGACACTTGATCCGAGGCAGTGATTGATTATGTAATGATTGGGCTGAATTTACACTTCTACCCCTTCTCACCCTATAAAATCCACCCCGCTCCTCTCATTTTTACTCACCTAGGCTTTTAGTTTTCTTAGTTTTAGTTTTAAGTTTTTAGCTAATTTCAATTTAGTAGTAGCTTATTTCTGAATTTCTTGCTTGTTGTACTAGCTTATGTCACAAGCTTATTAAGAAGATGTAATGAAAATGGTTTGAAGTTTGTTGAAGATCTCGTTTTGCTTATCTTTTGCTTATTCGTTCGTTTCCTTTTCTTTTTGTGTTAGCTTATTCTATAAGCTGATTTTTCGTGCTTATTTTCGTAGCTTATTATTGTCAAAAGTTCTTAACGACTTAGATAATGACTCCTAAAAGCTTTTCAAGCTAATTTGACTCATTCTAAATCGTTTTTAAGTACTTTTTGAATTAATAAGCTAGAATAAGCTCGAATTTAGCTTATTGTTGTGCTTATATTGTTTTAGCTTAATTAGAAGCTCATATTTTCTGTTAAGATAAGCTTTTAAACAGCTTATCTGGATTTAAGTGAGCTAATATTGCTAGATCATACTTTTGAGTGCTTATTTGCTTATTCGATTTGTCATTATAGTAGTTTTAAGCTTAATAGCTTATTCTATCTATGTCCTTGTTGCTGTTTTCGTCGCTATTTAAATAGTCGAGTGCTTATTTTGTTGGCATATAGGATTATTAAGCATTTTTAAGTTTTTGCTCTCGTTTTAGCTTTTTTCCGTTTAACTATTGTGATAATTTCGAGTTTAATCTAGTTCAGAAATCCTTCATTTGCGTTCATCTAGTACTCGTAGTAATCCCTCTGGCATATGAGTTGGTAATTTGTTATTGCTAAATTATTTATAGTTTGGTTCGAGATAAGCTGAGCTTATTCCGGTTTAGTATGTACGTATCGCTTTGAATTGCCATCTTAGAAATTAATTTCTTGTGCTTATTTGATAGATAGATCCATAGAGTGTTAGCTTTTTCGCATGTGATTATTGGTTCGAGCTTATTAATTTGGCTTATTCTTGTGATAAGATTTAACTAGGACACGTTTGGTTAATAAGAGTGAATTTGGGCCTTATCTTGAATTGGGCCACGTTTAGGTTTATAATTTGAGCCTATTGGATTGTAAAATTAAAATCTTGTCTGTTGTTGGTTTGTAGAATTTAAAAATTGGGCTTCCAATTAGGATCTTGGGGCTGCGAAATTTGTTTTGTAAACTGTTGACAGTTAACATTTTGTGTTTGTGTCACTTTGGTACGTATACTCACGAGGCGTGGAGCTTAAGGGTTTATTTAGCTAGACCGAATTTGATTATTTGTTTTAGCTAAATAAATCGGGTGGAATTTCGTATTTAATTGCGGGTCTTCAATCGGTTTTCATTTTTATTATCATTTTTTTCAATACAATAGTGGTAGCTTAGATTAAAAAATTGTTTGCTTTGCTTATTTGATTATTCTGAGTAGCGAGTAGTTTAATTAGGTGTTTTGTTAAGTGAAATTGTGAATTGGGAATTAAGTGTGAATTTAAAAAAGGTTTAATTGATTACTAATTTTTGATTATTTAGATTGGTGGTTTAAATATTTTAAAGGGCAAAATCTAGAAAAATGGTTAAACTACACATCTAGTAATTAATATTCTTTTAAGAGATTTTGTCAATATAAGCCAAGCGTAGTTAATACTATTTTTACAAAGGGACGTTATTCGATAATAAACCTTAATTCAACGACTTAATGAACTTTTCACATCACTTAGCAAGCATTTGCATTTTAATAATCTTTTAGATCATTTTAGTTTAATTCTCGTAGCTTAATTGTTTACGTATAATTTTAGTATAATTTTCTTAGAATTAAAGAGTAGTTTTTAAAACCAAAATCCTTAAAAGATAATCAAGCATTATTCTTCAAAAACATAATCGTGAGTTTTCAATTCAAACCTCGTTGTGGACTTCGACTCCGAAAAGATTGATTATAGTTTTTTCCTCAAGCAATTTTTCACATCCTAGGGAATACTTATATAAACTAAAACACGATGAGTAACGGTTTTCGTGCGACTCAGTTTTGGCGCCGTGCCGGGGAGGTTTTTGTTACGATCATCACGTTTTGTTTCGCGGTTGACGCCTTGAAGATCCTTTCTCCTTGAAAGTTATTTTTGTATCCTATTAAAAATATAAAATACAAAAAAATATATAAAATCAATAAAAAATTCAAAAAAATTATTTTCCTTTTATTTTCTTTATAAAAACCATTTTTTTTCTTTTTCTTTATTTTATTCTATCTTTCTATATAGTGCATGAGCACACGTTCTTCCACTAGACGACTTTTATCTCCTATTGAAGATCCCGAAAAGTTAATAAGTCGAAGGAATCGAAGTGAACCGTCATTCCTTTTCGATCTAGAAGAAGACGATATGGCTGGACAAGCTCCACCTCAGGGTCCGATACCCGACCTCCGCTCGATGGAGGAATTACTTCAGGCACCTACCGATGGTGTCGGGGATGCAATTGTTGTACCCCCCATTCTCGCTAATCAATTCGAATTGAAGACCGGTTTACTTAATCTAGTAACCGCTATCTCTTTTCACGGTTTTTTAAGAATTGACATCCTCATTCTCATATTCGACGTTTTACGAAAATAACTCAAATGGTGAAACTTAATCAAGTTCCACCCGATGTTATTAAGTTGATGTTGTTTCTATTTTCTCTCGAAGGAACAGCCTGAACTTGGCTTGATAAAGAACCTCCAAATTCTATCACAACTTGGAACGATCTTGTGTCCAAGTTCGTGAACCATTTCTTTCCTCCTTCTAAGACTACCAATCTTCGAAATGAAATCACGAGATTTCAACAAAGATTCGGTGAGACTTTTGCTGAAGCCTGGGACCGATTTAAAGATCTTCTTAATAAATGTCCCCATCATGGCTTTTCTCCTCTCCATCAGATTGATACTTTCTACAATAGTTTGAGTCAAGCTGATCAGGATTCTCTTAATTCTGCAGCTGGAGGTAATTTCTTGACAAAGAATACCCAAGAGGCTTTGACTATTATTGAAAATAAATCTAAAGTTCAAACTTCTAGAAACAAACCTCAAGTTGCAAGTGCTAGTGGTAGCTCAGCTCAAGAATTCTCATAAATATTCTCTCACTAAGCAAGTTGAAGCTCTTCTCGCTTTACACCGACCGGTTGATTCTACACAAAATGGAGTTAATTCTGTTCAAAACGGTTGTGAGACGTGTGGTGGTCCACACCCCTACTTCGAGTGTCAAGCCACCGGTGGCTACACTCAGGACGTATACGCTACTTCGGGAACCTATAACCAAGGTGGTAATTCTTACCAACCACAAGGTAACCGAAATCTGCTTAGCTATCGTTCGAATAACTATCTTGGACCACCCGGATTTAATCAAGGAAATAATCAAAATCAAAATAATCAGGGAAATTATCAAGGAGCTAATCAAGGGAATTATCAAAATTATCAAAACAGGAATCAGAATCAAAACCAAAATCAATATAATCAAGGTTCTCAAAACCAAGGGTTTAATCAAAATAGAGGTCCGAATTATAATCAAGGAAATAACTACTACCAAAATCAGGGATATAATCAGAATCAAGCTCAGTCAAATGTGCCTTCTTTTGAAGAAATGATGAATCAACATATGAAAATGACTGAGGCTAGGATGCAACAAATGCAAGAGTATAATAATCTGCAATTGCAACAATTGAAGAACCATAACACTAATATGTCAAATAAAATGGATCAAATGCAAAAGGTTCTTATGGAAAGACCTCAGGGAGTGTTGCCAAGCAACACCGTTCCCAACCCTCGGGAAGATCTTAAAGCTATCACCACTCGAAGTGGTGTTACTTTAGTTGGACCCTCAGTTCCTCCTCCTCTTTCTTCTTCTAAGGAGGTGGACCGAGAACCGGAGACGATAACGGACCCGGTACTCACCGAGAGTACCACTAGTGTCCCACCTCTGGTTGTCCAGCCGTCTCCCGCTTCTACTGAGCTTCCTCATGCTCCTGTTTCTTCTCCTGTGATTCCTGAGCCTAATCCGCATCAACCTTCGATACCATATCCATCAAGGTTGAATAAGGAAAAGTTGCAAGGTAAAGCTGATATCCAAATTCATAGTTTCTTACAAATGTTTAAAAAGATTCACTTTAATATCAGCTTTGCCGAGGCTTTAGCTCACATGCCTAAATTCGCTAAAATGATTAAAGATCTCCTTACAAATAAGGAGAAACTTCTTGAAATGGTAAATACACCCTTGAATGAGAACTGCTCAGCTGTACTCCTCAAAAAGTTTACCCTGAAAACACTGGAGACACTAGGAGGTTTCTCATTCCATGTGATTTCTATGGGCTCGAGTCATGCATGGCCCTAGCCGATCTAGGTGCTAGCATTAACTTGATGCCACTTTCTGTATGGAAGACACTATCCCTTCCTGATCTTTCTACCACTCGAATGACCCTCAAGTTAGCTACCCGGACTGTTACTTATCCAGCCGAAATAGCCGAGGATGTCTTTGTTCAAGTGGGAAAGTTTACCTTCCCAGCTGACTTTGTGGTTGTTGACTATGAGGTTGATCCTCGGGTTCCTCTTATCTTGGGGAGACCTTTTCTGAGGACGGCCCATGCTTTCGTTGACGTGCACGGCGAAAAGTTAACTCTTCGAGTCGGTGATGAGGAATTGGTCTTTAATGTTGAAAGTACCCAACAATCAAATATCCTCGAAAACATGTGAGAATCAATCCATAAGATTGACATTCTTGATATTACATGTGAGGATCATTTCCATGAGGTGCTAAATGTTTAAAAGTCGATTAATCCAATGAGTGGCAGTCCCACATCTTCTCCTGACCCTGTGGTCGAGTCTCTCTCCCCCTCTCTCACTCCCTTCGGGGATAGTGACTTTCTTTTGGAAGAGACCGCTCATTATTCTTTCTCTAGATGATTCGATACCATTGGGTATTGATAATGGCATCTATGACCTACGGAGGAGATATCTTTTCTAGAAAGAATACTTAATGAAGACCCTACACCTAATATCCCTCCTATTCCGCATCCTGTATGTTTGATTAATGAAACTGAAAAGATTAAATCTTCTATTGATGATCCTCCGGATCTTAAGCTCAAGGACTTACCTCCTCATCTTGAGTATGCATATCTAGATGGTACTTCTAAGTTACCCGTCATTATTGCTAAAGACTTGGAGAGGGAGGAAAAAGAATAGCTTCTAAAGGTTTTAAAATCACATAAACGGGCGATAGCTTAGAAAATATCTGATATTCGAGGCATTGATCCAAATTTTTGCACTCATAAGATATTGATGGAAGATGATTTTAAACCAGCTGTTCAGCATCAGAGACGGGTAAATCCTAAAATCCATGAAGTAATTAAAGCAGAAGTTATAAAACTTCTCGATGCTGGATTGATTTATCCCATTTCTAATAGTCCTTGGGTGAGCCCGATTCATGTCGTACCCAAAAAGGGGGGTATGACGGTTATTACAAATGAAAACAATGTATTAGATATCCTGACAATGATTTGGCAACGGTGGCGTCGTTAAACTTTATCATAGTCGATACAAACACGCCAACCCGTAGCCAATCATGTAGGAATCAATACATTGTTTTCATTTGTAATAACCGTCATACCCCCCTTTTTGGGTACGACGTGAATCGGGCTCACCCAAGGACTATCAGAAATGGGATAAATCAATCTAGCATAAAGAAGTTTTATAACCTCTGCTTTAATTACTTCATGGATTTTAGGATTTACCCGTCTCTGGTGCTGAACAGCTGGTTTAAAATCATCTTCCATCAATATCTTATGAGTGCAAAAATTAGGATCAATGCCTCGAATATCAGATATTTTCTAAGCTATCGCCCGTTTATGTGATTTTAAAACCTTTAGAAGCTGTTCTTTTTCCTCCCTCTTCAAGTCTTTAGCAATAATGACGGGTAACTTAGAAGTACCCTCTAGATATGCATACTCGAGATGAGGAGGTAAGTCCTTGAGCTCAAGATCTGGAGGATCATCAATAGAAGATTTAATCTTTTCAGTTTCATTAATCAAACATACAGGATGGGGAATAGGAGGGAGATTGGGTGTAGGATCTTTATTAAGTAATTCTTCTAGAAAAAGAATATCTCCCTCCGAGTCATAGATGCCATTATCAATACCTGATCGTATCGAATCATCTAGAGAAAGAAATGTGCCAGTCTCTTCCAAAAGAAAGTCACTATCCCCGAAGGGAGTGAGAGAAGGGGAGAGAGACTCGACCACAGGTCAGTCAAGAATGTGGGAGACTGCCAACTCATTGGATTAATCGACTTTTGAACATTTAGCACCTCATGGAAATGATCCTCGCATGTAATATCAAGAATGTCAATCTTATGGATTGATTCATCACCATGTTTTCGAGGATATTTCGAGGTACTTTCAACATTAAAGACCAATTCCTCATCACCGACTCGAAGAGTTAACTTTTCGCCGTGTACGTCAACTAAAGCATGGGTCGTCCTCATAAAAGGTCTCCCCAAGATAAGAGGAACCCGAGGATCAACCTCTAGTAGTCAACAACCACAAAGTCATGAACTGATGTATAAACTTCCACTTGAACAAAGACATCCTCGGCTATTCCGGCTGGATAAGTAACAGTCCGGGTAGCTAACTCGAGGGTCATTCGAGTGGTAGAAAGATCAGGAAGGGATAGTGTCTTCCACACAGAAAGTGGCATCAAGTTAATGCTAGCACCTAGATCGGCTAGGGCCATGCATGACTCGAGCCCATAGAAATCACATGTGAATGATATACTCTCCTATTTCCCAAGTTTTCAGGTAACTTATTGAGGAGTAACAGCTGAGCAGTTCTCATTCAATGGAGTATTTACCATTACAAGAAGTTTTTCGCCTTATTTTGTAAGGAGATCGTTAATCATTTTATCGAATTTAGAGCATGTGATCTAAAGCTCGCAAAGCTGATATTGAAGTGAATCTTTTTAAACATTTGTAAGAAACTAGATTGGATATCAGCTTTACCTTGCAACTTTTCCTTATTCAACCTTGATGGATATGGTATCGAAGGTTGATGCGGATTAGGCTCAGGAATCACAGGATAAGAAACAGGAGCATGAGGAAGCTCAGTAGAAGCGGGAGATGGCTGGACAATCAGAGGTGGGACCTAGTGGTACCCCTCGGTGAGCACCGGGTCCTGTTATCGTCTCGTCTCGGTCCACCTCCTTAGAAGAAGAAATAGGAGGAGGAACCGAGGGTCCAGCTAAAGTAACACCACTTCGAGTGGTGATAGCTTTAAGATCTTCCCGAGGGTTGGGAACGGTGTTGCTTGGCAACACTCCCTAAGGTCTTTTCCATACGAACCTTTGCATTTGATCCATTTTAATTGACATATAGTGTTATGGTTCTTCAATTGTTGCAATTACAGATTATTATACTCTTGCATTTGTTGCATCCTAGCCTCAATCATTTTCATATGTTGATTCATCATTTCTTCAAAAGAAGGCACATTTGACTGAGCTTGATTATGATTATATCCCTGATTTTGGTAGTAATTATTTCCTTGATTATAATTCGAACCTCTGTTTTGATTAAATCCTTGGTTTTGAGAACCTTGATTATATTGATTCTGGTTATGATTCTGATTCCTGTTTTGATAATTTTGATAATTTCCCTTATTAGCTCCTTGATAATTTCCCTGATTATTTTGATTTTGATTATTTCCTTGATTAAATCCGGGTGTCAAGATATTATTCGAAACGATAGCTTAATCAATTTCGGTTACACTTGTGGTTGATAAGAATACCACCCTGTTTAGTTCCCAAAAGTAGCGTAGTACGTCCTGATGTAGCTACCGATGGCTTGACACTCGAAGTAGGGGTGTGGACCACCACATGTCTCACAACCGTTTTGAAAAGAATTAACTTCATTTTGTGTAGAATCAACCGGTCGGTGTAAAGCGAGAAGAGCTTCAACTTGCTTAGTGAGAGAATTAATATGAGCATCTTGAGCTGAGCTCCCACTAGCACTTGCAACTTGAGGTTTGTTTCTAGAAGTTTGAACTTTAGATTTATTTTCAATAATAGTCAAAGCCTCTTAGGTATTCTTTGTCAAGAAATTACCTCCAGCTGCAGAATTAAGAGAATCCTGATCAGCTTGACTCAAACTATTGTAGAAAGTATCAATCTGATGGAGAGGAGAAAAGCCATGATGGGGACATTTATTAAGAAGATCTTTAAATTGGTCCCAGGCTTCAGCAAAAGTCTCACCGAATCTTTGTTGAAATCTCGTGATTTCATTTCGAAGATTGGTAGTCTTAGAAGGAGGAAAGAAATGGTTCACGAACTTGGACACAAGATCGTTCCAAGTTGTGATAGAATTTGGAGGTTCTTTATCAAGCCAAGTTCAGGCTGCTCCTTCAAGAGAAAATGGAAACAACATCAACTTAATAACATCGGGTAGAACTTGATTAAGTTTCACCGTTTGAGTTATTTTCGTAAAACGTCGAATATGAGAATGAGGATCGTCATTCTTAAAACCGTGAAAAGAGATAGCGGTTACTAGATTAAGTAAACCGGTCTTCAATTCGAATTGATTAGCGAGAATGGGGGGTACAACAATTGCATCCCCGACACCATCGGTAGGTGCCTGAAGTAATTCCTCCATCGAGCGGAGGTCGGGTATCGGACCCTGAGGTGGAGCTTGTCCAGCCATATTGTCTTCTTCTAGATCGAAAAGGAATGACGGTTCACTTTAATTCCTTCGACTTATTAACTTTTCGGGATCTTCAATAGGAGATAAAAGTCGTCTAGCGGAAGAACGTGTGCTCATGCACTATATAGAAAGATAGAATAAAATAAAGAAAAAGAAATAAGAAAAATATTTTTGGTTTTTATAAAGAAAATAAAAGGAAAATATTTTTGGATTTTTATTGATTTTATAATTTTTTTGTATTATATATATTTTTAATAGGTACAAAAATAACTTTCAAGGAGAAAGGATCTTCAAGGCGTCAACCGCGAAACAAAACGTGATGATCTTAACAAAACCTCCCCGGCAACGGCGCCAAAAACTGATTCGCACGAAACGTGCTCGTCGAGTAATAGTATATATAAGTGTCCCGTAGGATGTGAAAATTGCTTGAGGACAAACAATAATCAATCTTTCCGGAGTCGAAGTCCCAACGAGGTTTGAATTGAACAAATCACGATTATGTTTTCGAAGAATAATGCTTGATTATCTTTTAAGGCTTTTGGTTTTAAAAACTACTCTTTAATTCTAAGAAAATTATACTAAAATTATACTTAAACAATTAAGCTACGAGAATTAAACTAAAATGATCTAAAAGATTATTAAAATGCAAATGCTTGCTAAGTGATGTGAAAAGTTCATTAAGTGTGAATTAAGGTTTATTAACGAATTAACGTCCTTAGAAAAAATAGGATTTCTCACAACTTATGGCTTATATTTACAAAATCTGCTTAAAAGAATATTAATTACTAGATGTGTAGTTTAACCATTTTTCTAGATTTTGCCCTTTAAAATATTTAAACCACCAATCTAAATAATCAAAAATTAGTAATCAATTAAACCTTTTTTAAATTCACACTTAATTCCCAATTCACAATTTCACTTAACAAACACTAATTAAACTACTCGCTACTCATAATAATCAAATAAGCAAAGCAAAACATTTTTAATCTAAGCTACACTATTGTATTGAAAAAAAGATAAAAAATGAAACCGAATTGAAGACCCGCAATTAAACGAATACCACCCGATTTATTTAGCTAAAACAAATAATCAAATTCGGTCTAGCTAAATAAACCCTTAAGCTCCACGCCTCGTGAGTAGACCGGTACCAAAGTGACACAAACACAAAATGTTAACTGTCAACAGTTTACAAAACAAATTTCGCAGGCCCAAGATCCTAATTGCAAGCCCAATTTTCAAATTCTACAAACCAACAACAGACAAGATTTTAATTTTACAATCCAACAGGCTCAAATTATAAACCTAAACGTGGCCCAATTCAAGATAAGGCCCAAATTCACTCTTATTAACCAAACGTGTCCTAGTTAAATCTTATCACAAGAATAAGCCAAATTAATAAGCCTGAACCAATAATCACATGCGAATAAGCTAACACTCTATGGATCTATCTATCAAATAAGCACAAGAAATCAATTTCTAAGATGGCAATTCAAGCGAAAGTTACAATAACCAAACCGGATAAGCTCAAGCTTATCTCGAACCAAACTAATAACTATTAAGCAATAACAAATTAGCAAACTCAATAAGCCAGGATTACTACGAGAACTAGATGAACGAAATAAGCATTTTGAACTAGATAAACTCGAAATTAACACAATAAGCTAATCGGACAAAAGCTAAAACGAGATCTAAAACTTAAAAATACTTAATAATCCTATATGCAAACAAAATAAGCACTCGACTATTTAAATAAGCAAACGAAAAACAGCAACAAGGACCTAGAATAAGCTATAAGCATAAAAACTACTATAATGACAAATCGAATAAGCAAATAAGCACTCAAAAGTATGATCTAGCAATATTAGCTCACTTAAATCCAGATAAGCTGTTTAAAAGGCTTACTAAACAGGAAAATTATGAGCTTTCTAATAACAAAACATATATAAGCACAAAAATAGCTAAATTTCGCGCTATTCTACTTATTAATTCAAAAAGTACTTAAAAACGATTTAGAATGAGTCAAATTAGCTTGAAAAGCTTTTAGGAGTCATTATCTAAGTCGTTAAGAACTTTTGACAATAATAAGCTACGAAAATAAGCACGAAAAATCAGCTTATAGAATAAGCTAACACAAAAAGAAAAGGAAACGAACGAATAACAAAAGAAAGCAAAAACGAGATCTTCAACAAACTCAAACCATATTCAATACATCTTCAACTAAGCTTGTGACATAAGCTATACAACAAGCAAGAAATTCCAGAAATACGCTACTACTAAATTGGAAATTAGCTAAAAACTTAAAACTATCACTAAAAACTTAAAGCCTAGTGAGTCAAAATGAAGGAGCGGGGTGGGATGTTTATAGGGTATGAAGGGGTAAAGTGTAAATTCAGCCCAATCAATACTAAATCAATCACTGCCCGGATCAAGTGCACACGGTTAAGAGAAAAGGGCAGGTCTGAACCACCGAATAGAGTGGACATCGTGGACTTCCTAAAAGCTCCTTTACATGTAAGATTTCTGACTGTTTGATCTCTTCTTTAGCAATTGAAATGAATTGCATTTTATAACATTAGCCTTGAACACGTGTACAACTTCTTTTCGCCCTCAATCCTTAGTGCTCGGTCACATGGTTTAATTTGATTTAATTTCATATCACGTGACATGACGTCACCCTTCGTCATCACCTTCAAAATTCAAATTAAAATAAATCTTTGTTGGACTTATCATTGGGATTTTGAGCTTAGTAAATAATCGGCTGACCCGACCCATTTAAATAGGTTACGGGCTGACCCAATAAGATCCGAGGGCATCGTTGAACTCATTTTTCTGTGCTCTTTCCAATGGAAAGCTCGAGGACTTTTCAAGACTTTGTCTTGATTTTTGAATAATAGGCACTCTTGATTGCGATGAACCCGTAAATATCCGTTTTTGCTCCGTTTTCAATCATTTTTACCTGAAAGACATAAAAATACCAAACAAACATATTTGCAAGATGATTAAGCATAATTTAGTATTTTTTAGTCCGATTAATAGTGTTTTACGGGATATAAACGATGTGTGTTTTAGCACACATCTATAGGAATTTGAAAATATCCAAAAAAACCATCGAGGAAACAGAAATATTTAATATCCTGTGGAGTCCTTTCAACATTTTGATCCATAAACGGCAAAGGAAAATGATCTTTTGTGGTTGCTTCATTGAGTTTACGATAATCGATGCATACTCGTCAGCCCGTAACGGTTCTTGTTGGAACAAGTTCATCATTTTCTTTGGTGACGACTGTTATACCGCCTTTCTTTGGTACACAGTGAATAGGACTAACCCAAGGACTATCGGCAATTGGATAAATAATATCGGTATCCAAGAGTTTAACGATTTCTTTTTAACAACTTCATGCATATTTGGATTTAACCTTCTTTGTTTTTGGACAACTGGTTTCTTGTCATCCAAAAGTTGTATCTTGTGTTTACAGAATGATGGACAAATACCAGGAATGTCTGTTGTTTTCCATGCAAAAGCTTCTTTATGTTTTTTAAGAACTGATACAAGTTTGCTTTTGTTTTGAGCAGATAGTTTAGATGATATGATCATAGGGAGAAAAGATGGTTCTTCCAGGAATACATATTCCAAATTATCAAGAAGGGGTTTAAGTTCAAGATCCGTAGGAGGTTCTTCGAGAGATGTTTTGATTTTATAATCGGTGTTTATGGTGATTTTACGAAGGTGTTCTTCGGTGATTCAGATTCAGAATTTTCATCGGCAGTCATTGCCACGAATTCATCGAATTCGGAAAAAATTTCTTCTTCGAGAAGGGTTCCTTCGATGGAATGGAGGATTTTGCTTCCTTCGTCTAGAAGAGCGTCGGAATCTTCTTCTAATATTTCATCGATACTAAAACATGTATCATCGTTTGAGTAAGAGTGTTTCATCGCAGAGTCGATATTAAAGATCATTTGTTCAATCCCAACTCCAAGATTGAGTTGTTTATGTTTAAATCGAATAACTGCATCAGCGGTGTGAATAAAAGGTCATCCTAAGATGAGGGGAACTTTGTTGTCTTCTTCCATTTCGAGAATAACGAACTCAGCAGGAAAGGTGAATTTACCAACTTCGAAGAGCATATTCTTAGTCAATACCCCAACAGGACATTGGAATGATCTGTCCGGCTATCTTATGCTCAATGGTAGGTTTAAGAGTTTTGAAAGATAGTTTTGCATATAAGGAATATGGCATAAGGTTAATGCGAGCACCAAGATCGGCCAAAGCATTGCAGGAGAAAGTTTTGTTGAAATTACATGGAATAAGGAAACTTCCTGGGTCTCCGAGTTTTGGTGGAACTTTATTTTGGATCATCGCTGAACTTTCATCGCTCAAGAAAGCGGCAGAAATTTATTCGATTTTATGCTTGTTGCTTATGAGTTCTTTGAGACATTTGCCATAGTTAGGCATTTCGGCTAAGACGTTAACAAAAGGTATGTTGATTCGGACGACTCGGATCATGTCGAGAAATTTTTTGTATTGGGCCTCCATTTTTTCTTTTCTAAGACGTTAAGGATACGAGATCTTTGGTTTGTATGGTTTGGGTAACAGTGGTTCTTTGACTGGTTTTGTGGGTTGAGTTTTTGGTTGTGGTGTAGGTTCATCGTCTTCATCATCGCTATCGAAGTTGATAGGGTTTTCAGAATTATTCTGTTGATCAGCCGGGTTATCTGGTGGATTATAGGATTTACCACTTCTTGTGAATACGACATTCACATGCTCATTACGAGCTTGTGATGGTTGGTAAGCTTTAGAGTTGCCACCTCGTGGCTTTGGTTGAGTGTTGCTTGGAAGAGATCCGTAGGTCTAAAAAAAAAAACAAAAAAAAAAAAAAATAAAAACAAACAATAAAAAAAAAAAAAACAAAAGACCGGAATTGCTTTTTCAGCGAGTCGTTAAACTTGGTTCGATGGCTTTGGATAGAAGCTTGATATTTTGCACTGTTTCGATTGATTTAGAGGTTCCATGAAATGTTCTTTGAACAAAAGCGTTGGTTGATTGTTGAGATTTCATGAAATCGTTGAATTGTTTTTGAAGATCGTAAGGTTTATCATTAGTATTGGATCGGTAGTTGTCTCGATTGTAATCATTCCGTCCGTTTGAACGCCAATTATCGCGATTTGAGTCTCGGTCGCGGTAATCATTGTAAAAACGAGTCTTACGGAAAGTTTGCATGAATTTAGCTTCTTCTTCACGGGACATAGGCATGCCATCATCGTCAAGATCGGGTGTTGGTTGTTTAGCACAAGATTGGATTTCTTTGTACTAAGCATCCATTTTTATGGTCATGGCATCCATTCGGGCCATAATTTTGTCAGTGTCGGTATTACTGTTACCTTCATTGGCGAAAGCAACAATTTTCTTAAGAGATGGTTTGGTTTTTTGATTTTTAGCCCAATCGAGCTTGAGTATGACTTTATCTTCAAGAAGCTGATAAGCTTGATTTGGTGTTTTATAGAGGAAAATACCACCTGCTGCGGCATTCAGAACTTCTTGGGTTATTTCGCTAAGACCATGATATAAGATTTTGATAATATTGCCTTTGGACAGATTATGACCATGTCAATTTAGGAGCATTTCTTTCATACAAAGCCAAGCATCGGTTAGAGATTCCTTTCATGTTAAGAAAAGGCATGGATTTCTCTGAGGAGTCGGTTGAAAAGAGCTAGGGGAAAGAATCGGCTAATGAAAGCAGTTCAAAGTTCATCCTATGTGTTAATAGTTCCTTCGTTGAGTTCATCTAGCCATGTTTTTTGCTTCTCCAATGAGTGATAGGGGAAACATCATCAGGAGGACAACTTCATTTTTAGTATCCCTGTATTTAAACATATCGCATATTCTGAGGAATTCATAATTGGTTTCCTTTGACGAGGGTCAAGTGGTTACCTTTAATGGCAAACTCGTTTGCGGTTTCAGGAATAGTGATTGCGGAACCGGGAGTCGGAGCGACAACACGGTCGGCAGCCCACATGGGTTTGACTCGCGCAAACTCACCCCTTAAAACCTATCTATATATGATATAAATACACCAAGGGACGAAACCACGCGAGATCAAGAAAACCGGAAGCAGTATAGGGTGTCTCTGGGTCGTTATGTCCCAACGAGGCTGAAATGGAAAATCGCAATACGATCGATGATTTGTGTTTGAATGTCACAAGGAATG
>BQNB010139448.1:0-17557 GCA_026074375.1 Tanacetum coccineum
GTACTGCCACTTAAAGGATTATCATGATATGGAGGGAGATCTTTGGTTTTATCAAGATTTAGAAAGTTCTTAATAATGTCTCCCTCCGGATCAAAAATATCATCATTAACTTCCAGTGAAGTTAAGTCGGTATGAGAAGTGAGATTAGAAGTGGGATTGCCACTTGGATGATTGGTAATCTTTTCATTTGCAAACAAGTCTTCAAGATATTCTTTGTGAGAAATATTGTAGATATCAATCATGTTGATTGATTCTTTTTAAGGTGTATTAGAATATCTTGAAGTGTTATTTCTCATATTTAAGATCAATCTTTCATCACTGTCACGGAGAATCATCTCTTCTCCGTGAACGTCAATCAAAGCACGAGCGGTCCGTAAGAAAGGTCTTCCCAAGATGAGGGGGACACGAGGATCGCTTTCGTAATCAACGATGATGAAATCGGCTGGGAATGTGAATCTTCCAACCGGAACAAAGACATCTCTTGCAATTCCAACCGGAGTGCAAATCTCCCGGTTAGCAAGTTCAAGGGTCATTTGGGTGGAAATAAGCTCGGGTAAACCTAACTTTTTCCAAACCGAGAGTGGCATCAAGTTGATGCTAGCACCTAGATCGGCTAGGGCCTTGCACTTGAGCTCACTAAAACCACACGGAATGAGAAATTTCCCAGGGTCACCTAGTTTTTCGGGTAACTTCTTTAGGATAACCGCTGAGCAATTTTCATTAAGGGGTGTATTTGCCAATTCTATAAGTTTCTCTTTGTTGGAAAGGAGACTTTTAAGCATCTTTTGGTATTTCGGGATTAGAATCAAAGCATCGGCAAGAGAGATATTGATGTGAAGTTGTTTGAACATTTGCCAAAATTTGTGAATTTGGACTTCATCTTTCTCTTGCCGTTTTTCTTGGTTCATTCTTGAAGGATAAGGGATATGAGGGTGACGAGGATCCCTTTGGTGAACCACATAATTTCTTTGAGAAGGAGGTTTAGCTTTTTGGACAAGAGGAGGTGGGACCTTAATGGTAAACTCACCATGTTCCGGGTCCGTTAAAGTCTCCTCTACACGTTCATCCTCCTCCGGATTAATGAATGGAGGAGGCATAGGAACGGAAGGTCCATCAAGAACAAGACCACTTCGGGTGGTGATGGCTTTCAATTCACCTTTCGGGTTAGCAACGGTGTTGCTAGGGAGAGATCCCGAACCCGAGGTAGAAGCGGTGTTCATTTTGATAAAGTTACCTAGCATACTTTCAAGCCTTTGATTCGAAGTAGCCAAGTTGTTCATTTGAGTTTGCATTGAATTGATGTTTGAGGTGATGAAATGATATCCTAACAAATTCTTACGGTAAAGCAACCGGAGGTTGGGTATTAGGGGCTTGATAATTTTGAACCTGATTCTAATTATGTTTAGCACCCTGGAAAAACTGATTTCTACCCTGAGTGTTACTTTGGTTGTTTCCCTGATTCTGATTTTGATAAGGCTGGACCTGGTTGTTTTGATTTTGATTGCTTCAGTTTTGATTTTGATTCACATTGAAACCTGGTAGTCCGAGATAATTGTCCAAACGATAGCTAAGCAGATTGCGGTTACCTTGAGGTTGGTAGGAATTACCACCTTGATTGTAGGCTCCCACAGCATATACGTTCTGATTTTGGCCAACGGTGGCTGGACAATCATTGTAAGAATGAGGACCACCACAAGTCTCGCAACTCGGTGTTACGGTATTAACTTGTTGGTTTGTTTGAAGCATTCTTGTTAAGTTCCTATTCATTTCTTCCATTTGAAGCTTAAGGGATGCTATTTCTGGATTAGAAGAAGTGATAGAACTCGATGACTCATTCCGTTGAGCGGAAGTATCCCAATCATTGTGATGGGCGGTCATATTCTCGATGAGATCATAGCACTCTTCGGGGCGCCTTTTCATAAAGGTACCGCCGGCAGCTGCATTGATGGTATCACGATGCCTTAATGTTAACCCGTTATAGAAGGTATCTATTTGAGTCACGGGTAACATGTTGTGGTTAGGACATCGATCAATTGAAAGCTTATAACGTTCCCAAGCTTCGAATAACGACTCATCGGGTCTTTGACGGAAATTTGTAATATCATTTCTCAACTTGGTCACCATAGAGGGTGGGAAGTATTTTCCGAGAAATATTTTTGCCATTTGGTCAAAAGAGTTGATAGAATTCCTTGGCAAACGATCAAACCATTCGGCGGCACGATCTTGCAAGGAGTAAGGGAAGAGATGTAGACGAAGGGCGTCATCGGAGACCCCATTCACTTTCATGCTTTGGGTGACATGCAAAAATTTGTCGAGATGCTTGTTGGCATCATCACCCGGTCCGCGAAATGGACACGAATTTTGAACTTGTTGAATCATGTCATTCTTAAGTCCAAAAGTCGTTGCTTGAATTGCAATCGGAGCAATTGGTCCACCTCGACCATCTAAAGACGGTTGGCACAACTCCTCCATAGTCCGGAGGTCGGGAACTGGTAAACCACCTCCTCCGGCGGGAGGTGGTCCGGCACCACCGGCTCCATTAGCGGCCATGTTAACTACGGGAGGATTATCAAAAGGTTCTTCAAGATTAAAAGGTTCAACAACTACCGGTGGGGCTTGTTGTTGAGGACGGTTTTGATTTCGAGATTGAGAACGAGTGCGCATGCACTTAAACTATAAAAAGAAAATTTACACTAATTTTTTTTTTTTGGTTTTTTTTCAACAATTTTTCACAATCTATTTTAATAACGGACAAGACACTTAAACCTAATAATCAACAAGCTTCACGGTAGCTCTTTAAAAGAATTAACTTTTAAAGGTGAGCCGTACGTCGCTAGTGACACAAAAGGAATTTTTATGATTCTCTGGTTTCGGGAACTTATTAATGAGCTAATACTTCATTGAAAGTATTAGAATGTATGGTGTTTCTTTTAACAACTAGATGGATTTTAATGATAATTAAAAGGACAATAATTTGTTAAAAAATATATTTATCTAGATTATAATTTTGTGTTATTAAAGTATATAAATATACTAATAAAGAAAATGAAAAAGTATTTAATTGTATTTTTGTTTTTTAATAAAGAACATCAAACTCCACAAGGAAGATCTTCGAAAGCACTAATTGACAAATATTCGAAACGATAAGACGCTTATACACTCCTCCCTGCAAGCGGCGCCAAAAAATTAGATATTTATACAAAAATAGAAAAATTTTATTAATCCTTTTATATCTAAATAAATATATAATACTTTAGTAAATATATAACAAGGATTCCAAATCCACAAAAACAATGAAACCAGAGAGTATAAGGTATATGATATCTCCGGTCGTAGTCTCAACGAGGAGTGAATGGAAAGTCGAGAGTCGTTTTGAGTATTTCTGTTTGAATGAAAAAGGTATGGGTTTGATTTTCTAAAGCTACAAGAAAATTAAGGCAAACTACACTAAAAACAATTAAAGGCACTAAATATGGACTAAAAACGCAAAACGAGAATCCTAAAAACGCGACTAATTAACATCTAAATCAAATTTTAACTATAAAAATTAAATTTTTGATTGTAAACCTTAAAAATGACAAAAGAAAATTTTCTAAAAAAGATTTATATTTTTTTGGATTTTTAATAATTTTTACTTTCGAAAAATGATTAAAAATAACAAATAAAGATAAAAAAATTCTACAAAAAACGGGAAAAGTCCTAAATGCTATAAGATACAAAGGAAAAATAAGCTCAGTTAACTAGCTTAACTAATAAGCCCGAAATAAGCTTGATTTAGCTACGGCTTATAAATGTAAAATGGGGTCAAAAAAGGTTTATAAGGATAAATGGTACAAAAGCTCACAGATGAGCTAATGTAGCACACTTGGTTAACATGGTGGGTTTGTGGGACGTTGCTTTGTAAAGGGAGAGGTCTAGGGGTCGAGCCTTGGCCTCTCCTTTTTGGTGAAATATTTTTTTTTTACTTTTTTTTAAACTTATAAATCAGATAAATATAAGCAAAATTAAAAAAACAAGTTTTTATGAAAATCCAAATTAAGCTGGGAAAATAAGCACAAAAGTGGGTAGTTTCACTTTTTACACCAAGGGCTCATTAAGCTAACTGTTTGGGCTTATATGGACATAATAAGCTAAGATAAAAAAGAAATAAGCAAAACAGGAAGACAACTATATCTAATGAGCAGGACATACGGATGTATGGTAATCTTTATCACATATTGCAAGTAGACAAGTGAGAGGGGGGTAAGGCTAGCTCAACGCAGAGAGTTTCTCTAGACACTAGAGTGGAGGAATGACATCGAACACGGGTTATCACACGGAGGACAAGACATAACGACACAAACGATGATAGGAGACACAACTCTCAGTGTACACAGTCTCTTAGAGATATAGGCAATACTCCCAGAGACAATCGCATATAGCATCAAGGTGACCAAATCAGCTAAGTATTTACTAAGAACAGTAGCTATGGTCACTGGTGCGCATAGAGCGAGTTTCTTATATTATGCGTTGCACTCTGTGGCTGATCAAAGAAGTAGTTGTAAGAAATCGCAGCAGAAACACTCTAGTGTGGACTCTCTCAAGACTTATTGTAGTAGTAGGGGAATGAATCAAGAGACAGGGACGCGTTACGTATCTGAGGAACTTCTGACATGATGCCGTATTATTTTGGGAATAGCGCTTGGTCGACTATTTTAGTAAATAAGAAGAGGGACAGATTCGAGCATGTCTCACCTGCCGTTATCTGACATGGTGTTGCTTTCTTATTCTCATTTCTCAAGCTATCACATGAACTATCTGAATGCTAAGCAGACGAGCGAGCGGTCTTGTAGGACACTCACGACATCTTATGGGGATCGGTGGGAAAAACACTCAAGCTGTCAACTATTCTATCAATTACGTTTTGTTCTGGTTGCAGGAGGGGCGTGCGTGTAGTGTGAGGTAGATACAACTTAGCTTGTGGCTTGGATCGTAGGCTTATCATCTTGGTGTGCAGTTTCCTCTGTTAGTGGAGCCGTACATTGTTTTACACGAGGTGTTGGTGGGTTGGCACATGGGGGTATTTTTTAGTAGGATCTGGTGTTGGTTATGTTTTGTTGTATTGTTGGTCGAGACTCTTGGTTGTAGAGGGGGGAGGATTTAATAGGGTATGTGTACTATTAGAGTAGTGTGGATTGGGTAATAGGAGTTGATATATTGTGGATGGTTTTTTGACAGGTGGTTTGAGGGGTGTTATTTGGTGGCGCATATGGAATTGGAGACATATGTTTTGGTGATTTGTGGGGGGATGCAGCTCTAGATGACATGGGGCAATAGGGTGGCGGGTTAAGACTGTGGGTGCAGATGTTAGGCATGTTGGTGGGGGATGGGGAAGTATTAGGGATTTGAGGCGAGTCAAATTCTGACATTCTGTATTTGAATTAGTAGTATTGTTAATGATGAGGAGGATTTATAGAGAGACATTTAGGTTGGGTAATATGTGGATTGCACGTTCAGGTATTTTGAGGACATTTGGTGTCATATCAAGAGACGTCTGTAGGGGTAGGTTGGCTTATTGAGGGATTAGAAAGTGGTGTGGATTGGGATAGGTAAGTTGTTGTTATATTGATTTATGGATATTAATCCCAGGCCTATAGTGCGCTCTAGTCATTTCTTCTACTCACTTCTCTTATCACAGTGGTAGACGCACTGTCTAGAGAGATGACGATGGATGAGGAGATGTCTCTACATACTTCGGAAACACACTTATGTAGGAGGACACAATGAGTTATGTACAAGATTCTTGAGTACGGTTGCTACACATTGTATTATCATAGTTTTAGATCGTTTTAGGAGTCAGACATCTGAGTGGAGGCTGGTGATGTCTAGACTATTGGAATCAATGTGACATAAGTATTTGGACGTGTGTGCACAATATGGAGATCTCATTTACACATATTTATGTTGAGTAGAGTGCTTTGATTACTCTGTCGGAGTATAAGATCTTTGAGGATGGGAGCGTTGACACAGGTCGTGGGGCAGGTATGCACTATATATGGCTTAGAGAGAGATAGTATACAGTCAGTGTTATATGAGTGAGGGGGAGAAATGGACGTATCTCACACAGTATGAGGGTATGGACAAGAGCTTTGACGGAGTTAGCAGGGTGAGGTTATCACACATACGAGGGGAGTTGTGATGAGGTGACTTGTGAGGAGTGTGTCGGTGGTTATATAGGGTGATCAGTATCAGATGGGAGAGACAAGAGTTGCACGTGATGACGAGGGACACACAGTTGTAAGCTCTATGGAGTTTGAGACAAGTTTATTCCTCGAGGGAGCGACAGTGAAAGCGGACTGACACGGTACACATGTGTAGGACAGAATGGGGTGACATAGCGATCAATTGTTTACTGTTGGGACACGAGGACAATTATAGAGATTATATGATGTCTTCAAGATGAGATGACATGTCTATAAGGGAGGCAGTGGGAAAGTCGGAGAAGATATTGTTTTTGTGGAATTTTAAGGAGATATTAAAATATTGAATTGGGTGATGAGATAATTTTTGGGGGTTATGGGTTTATTTTTCAGATGGTTTTTGAGTGGAATAATTAGTATGATATTGTTACGTAGATGTGTAGTGAGGATATTGTAATTGGGGTGGTATAAGATGTGTGTTGGTTAACTGTGGGTAAAAGGTAATAAGAACTAAAGTTAAGAATTAATGGTTTAATGATATTGATTTGATGGGTATTTTTGATAGTCGGGGTTTTATATAGGTAAAGTTTTTAATAGTGAATTTAGTTATTGTTTTCATCAGATTAGGAGCTGAGATGATAAAATGTGATCCCAGATCAAAACTCTCCATAGCCGGTCGAAATATAACAATGGGTGTGGTCCCGGACCAAAACACGACATTATTATGTTGTGTAATAAACGACTTGTGAACACCAAACCAAATCAATAAAAAGTAACCAAGCCATAAGCATCACATCGTCCAAGATCCAAGGGCGTCTATGGACCTATGATATGTGTTGTCCGATATCGATCAACACTAGCAGCACAAACAACAGAACCGTCGCTAAACCTGTCGGAACCGTATAAGCACCAGGAGGAACCGATTTAAGCGACCAGTAGAAACTTATAGCGACCAGCAGAAACCGAGACCAACAATCAGCAGGAACATAATGAAACCAGCAAGAACCAAGTGACCAGTAGGAATTACCGAGTGTGACCAGAACAAATGAACATGCTTACATGTACTCAGATTCAGCCCAACATTCATATCCAGTCCACATTATATTCTGCCCAAATACAAGCCCATCTTGAGAGGTAATTAACACCAGCCTATGAACATACCACCAGTACTCCATGATATTGACTTTCCATAAATCTCGTACAATGTCTGCTATAATCAAGTGTATATCTGCGTTTAAAAAATATCACAAGAAATATGGGAAGAATATAATTCCTATAAATCTGGTACATTCCACAAATCACGCACCAAGGTCAAACCACATACCCACATACCAGTTACACACTACGATTCAATCAGGGAAATAAAATCCCTACAAATTAGGGTTTTCTAAAAACAAATTCATTTATCTCCCCGACCTACAACCTGCAGCCTCCATATCAAATACGTACCAGATAACACAATAGGATCGTGTCATCACCTATCCTTGTCACCAGCAGCAATCCAGAAAACACATAACAATCCACGTTCAAAACATGTTGTTCCCTTAGGGAGTAAATATATCATCAGCACCAAACTCCCTTTCCTCTTTTCTGAATTAGGATCGAGTTGTGAAAAACCCTAGTGTTCCTGGATGAACGAATCTGCTGTAGACACCATGCTTCGAAACTCCTTATAAACCAACAAAAACATGACCACGAACCTGATGTATCACTTCTGGAAAACATAGATCCTTTGGATATGGTAACCTGCTGCTTTGTGTGAAACCTGCTTGCTCTTCAACCCACGACTGCTGCTATAGAAGAATTAGGGTTTGCATAAAAACCCTAAAATCAAATACGCCTTTTTATTAATAAAAACAGAAAAATAATTTACACGAAAACCTTATCAACCCTAGATCAAGAGCCACGAGGCTCTGATACCAATTGTAAAATCCAAGAATCTGGACTCAACTAGGGTATGAATAACATTGATTGATTAAGCACAGCGGAATATGAAATAAGAATACAATCAACATTACTAATAAGGTTTTCTTTATTCAAACATGATAAAGAAACTAACTAGCTAACTACTAAACACGCTTTCTAAGCGTCTAGACTCTCATTGGAGAAGTCTGCTATGAGATGGATCCCTGTAACCTAGACGCCTACCCTCTTTATATAGTAGAGGGAGGTTACAAGAAACCCTAGCTTACTAATAAAGCTAACTAACAATTACATATTAGGTCCTCATTATTTCTTCTTGTGGGTTTTGTAATCATCATTTCTGCTTGTGGGTTTTGTAATCATCAAATCTGTAATTCCCAACAATCTTCCCCTATTTGATATTACAAAAGAATCTGCATGTGGCTAGACTAATAAAGCAAAAACAGATTAACCCTAATCTAATAAGCTAAAGCTAACAAACTAAGCTAAGGGAAACAAGTAAATAAGCATGGATAAGCATAATAAGCTAAGGATCCTAAGTGCAGGCCAAACAGTCAAATTGGGCCTCTTATTGGGGGGGGCCCTTCAATATAAGCACTTAAGAGGGACTCCTAAGGTAATGGCTTATAAGTGCTCATAGCTCAGCGCTATGGAGCTTTAAAAAAAACTTAAGAAAAGAAAATTTGAAGCTTAATTAAACCAAGAAAAAGGGTTGGGAACTTGGCTGTTTGCACCAGGGGAAATTTTTTTTGGTAAGAAAAGGGACAAAAAGCCAGCTTATGATTAAGCTGGCTAATAAGCTCAAAATTCAAAAATAGCTTAAAACAGATTGAGATAAGCTTGGGATGAGCTTATGTTCAAAAAATTAGAGGCTAAAAACACTTTAAACCATCTGATAAATGAGGTTCAAAAAAGACAGTTTTAATAAAAAAACACTTAAAAAAAGTTTGACAGATTTGAAAAGAGATAAAGTAAACCTAAAGGATACTTGCTACTCTATTTTGATACTTAAAAACAAGACACAACAAGGACTCAAAATCTGGTTTTAAAGATTAAATCAAGACAACACTTAAAACTATTTTTTGTGAACACAGTTTTAAAGGGTTTTTTAGAAAAACATGAAAGATCACTTTTGGACTTAAAAACTTTTAGAAAACAGCTAAAACCTACTTAAAAGGCCTAGTAAAAGATTGCAAGGTGACCCATTTGGTTTTTGTTTCAATTTTTACCCACTTTGCTTTCTTATGCCAAACACCCCTTTATCTTTCATAAATCGAATTTTAGAGCTAAATAAAAGGATATCAACCAAGAGTTAGAAGTTACAGGTATTTAGCAAGTATAATAAACATTAAACAACAAGTTTTAGCGGATTTAAAGCACAAGTGAGTTAGAACATAAGTAGCAGTTTTAAGAGAATTAAAAGACAATTTTTGTATAAACTTAAATTTTCATTAAAGCAATAAAGGTTTACAAGACTTAAAAGGTTAAATGACAGAATGTAAATAAAACATAACACATTAAAATTAAACTAAACTAAAAATTATACTACTCTTATATATGTTTTTCTTGACTCTGTCTTCTCCTTTATATAGGCTGAGAGGGTCTTTGATGTGTGCTTCTTGTGTTTCTTTGGTGAGGAGAGACTCAAAACTTCATCATGGCCCTTTACTTGCCTTGGCGCCCAAACCTTGTAATCCTGACCCTCAATTTTCTTGTCCTCTTTACTGAACTAATGGATAAACAAGGGATTGTCAAGCTGTATATAGACCCATGTGCTTGTGGGGTTCATAGGTTTGTCATGGGGTGGGGTTTTGTCATTTTGTTGCAGGTTGTGGGGGAGAAGGTGAACAGTAGTCAATGGCGGGAAAAAGAGGGGTTTAGGGTTTATGTTTAAGTTGGGCAGGGTAAAGGTTTAGGAATGTGGCAAAAGTAGTCCCCCAAGTGTATAAGTGTGTTGCAGCCATGGTCCTTGGGGTTGATTTGGTTTGCATAGTTAGTCATCAAGGACTAACAATGTTAGCCCTTGAAGGACTAACGGTGTAAGTATAAAGGGGTATGGGCTTAGTTTTGGCTTGGGCCGTGTGGGAGATGTAGGGGTTTTGGGCTTTTGGAAATAAAAATGGGCTTTAAGTCTTCTTTAAATATACTAATGGGCTTATCCGGCCCATTAGATGGGTTCGGGTGGGCCCATTAAGTATTCTTCGGTTTCGGCTTCGGGTTTGACTTTGACTTTTCACAGTTGACTTTTGTTGACTTTGGCTTTGATTTGACTTTGTCTTTTCCACGCTTTTCCATTTCGTGCTCGGTTTTGTCGTTTTTGGCTTTGTTTTTCGTCCTTTTGTCGGATATCCGTTTCCTGCACAATATAATTGAAAACATACAAATACAAGGTATTTTTGGGTACGTTTTTGGTCATTTCAGTCCGGTTTTAGTGGAAAAGGGTATGTGTAATTAAGCACATACCAGGTATCGAGAATATGATTTAGCACACTTAAAACTCTTTTTTTGAGTTTTCTATTTATAGGGTCTGGAGTCGATTCGATACGGCGTATCCAATGTCTTGGATATGGCGTATTGGGGTTTCTTGGAGTAGGGACCACGTTTGATATCTTCCAGAATATTCACCTTCTATATCTCTAATACGGCGTATTGGTCTTCTCTGGATACGGCGTATTGATCATGTTTCCTTTGTATGTTTTGGTGAGTTGCAAGCTACAGATACGTCGTTATCTGCCTTGATGGATACGGCGTCGTATTGGGTTGTCAGAACAGTAATCTCAAAATATCTTTTTTAAACTCCTGAATGCGACACCTTTGCTAATATTCACCAAGATTACTCGTTAATTACATTATTATAAAATGCCAATTCTCCAAATACAAATATTAAGAATCAATTTCTTAACAAATATTATACAAAATGAGTTAATTATGGGATACATGATAGCTATTAAAATAGCACGTTATTGTTGTCAATCAATATACCCCTTTTTAATTGAATCCTACTTGTCCTCAAGTAGCCTTTAGAAGTTTACAAAAAATGTATCCCTAAGGATATTTTCCGTTAAGAATTTATTTGATCTATTACAAGTACACAACCAAACACCTCACGAAATAGGAAGATGAAAACACTCAAATCACTCAACTAATCTATGTGATAACATGTAACTAGTTCACTTAATTGCTCGGTCGTGATGAGTATTCTATCATAAGCTTGGCAAGGATACACATCTCCACTGCTAAAGCTAAGGAGTAACAAGTTTATAAAGGTAAATATGGGTTTGTATGATAAGGCTTAGGTTTGATCATTCTACAATCTTTCACCAAAAGTACCACACTAACAAGGCAGCTGAAGCACACATACATGGCCATAACGACGGAATAGACATGTGTGTCCACTCACATCCTCATTCGAGTTTAACCAACGGTTAGGATGAAGAATGATATAGGGTAGGGATCTTCTAACTTTCACTCAAAATAGTACTAAAAACAAGGCAGCTGAGACATGCTTACTTGGCCAGGGGCTATTAACGACGGATAAACATGCCACACTCGTAACAAATCCTCATTCGAGTAAAAACCCTATGGTTATATGATTAGGAAAGGAAAATAAATTGTTTGTTAAATAAAAGTCTACGAAAAAATAGCTTAAGTTAAAATACAAGTTACAGACACTTTTTTCCGACTGTTACTATGATAAAGACACAACTATTTAAAAACGTTTCTTGATCATAGATCAAAAAAACAACAACATAAGTCCGGCATGCACCGTAACGGTCAAAATCCCAATCATCCCATTCTTTTATACTTTCATGGCATGTTGGCGTTATCTTCCACTTTATTACAATACTATACATCGCGATTTTTTCATCGAAAATCGATTCTTCGTGTGATTCCTTCGGTAGTTGCGAAATGATTATCTTTAAACTTTCCTTCTCTTTTTTTGTGATTTTTCTAATTTTTTTGATATTTTTTTTGTTTTGCATCTAACTATATACGAAACTCGTAGTAGTTTCACCATCTTCACGATTATAATAATTCTGGATAATTCCTTCGGTAATTCTTCGTTCTTCGGACGTACCAATAATTGCGTTGGTAGTAAAAATACATGCGTTTTGACTATAATATACATTCCCATTTGCGATGTGCAAATTCTTCCAACCGTACCAAAGATAGAAAATTTTGACACAAGACTCGGGAAATACAAACTTTACACTTTAAGCAACTAGCAACTGTAAAATAAATTTAATCTAACAGGATAGGCTAAGGTGTAAAGGTGTAACGAAACAAACAATTGGTGTATTTCCTAAAGGATTGGTTCTACGGGTTGTTCTAGGGGTATCTTACTCTTAAAGTGAGAGTAAACAAAGGGTTTATACGGGGGTAGGTATATAACATTTGTGGTTTAGTTAATAATACAACATGTAAAGGCGTTCCGTTTTTGGGTGTACATCCTTAAAATTTTTCCAATTTAAATCTAGTTACTCCACCTAAATCATAGTACTCAATCATTGCTAAGTCGCGGGGGCTCGTGTTGATATAACCTTGTCCAAGTTATTAAGTCTACTACTTCACACGGCACACTAATTTTTTTGTGGATTTGGGTTATACATTTTTGGAAACATGAGATGGTTTAATCCGATTATTTTCTTTATAGGGTTTTGTGTAGGGGGGTGGTGGTATGGTTGTGATTGGTTGTGGTGTGCATTTGGGTGTTGGTGTGGGTTGGGTTGGATTGTTGGGGTGAGGGGTGGTCAGAGTTAGTGTGTTTTGGGAGTGCGGTGGGATGCGGGTCGATATGTATTGGGGGGTGTATGATTTAGTGTTTTGATTAAATTGCTTTTTGTGAGGTTTTGTGGAGGTGCTTTTGAGCTAATTTTACTATTATTGTTTTCATTTTATTTATAATATTTTTAACGTGCATCTATTAAACCACGGTGACCACGTTACTTTAATTTTTTTTCTATTATAATTTGACAATAAAGTAATTTCACAAACAGTTGCTGGAAAAAAATGCAGCATAATTTTAGCATTTAGTGTGAAAAAATAGGTACAAGTAAACATTCTAATTATTCCCACACTTGAATTATTTAACGTCCTCGTCGTATAGATAAAACACTTTACTTATAAATACGGGAATTAAAAAGAATTAGAATGAGAACTCCTCCTGATATTTTGCCTCGGTTTAGTTCTCCATGAAGTTTATTGAGCAAGAATTCGTCTGTACTGAAGCCGTCTTGAAGTTTCAAGACTCCAACACTTTAAGATCTCCAGATTTGTAAATTCTCCACCAATATTCGTCGATATTTCTTTCACGAGGTCCTGTGTAAAATATAGAAAAAAAACATGCAAAATCCTATCTTGGTATCTACAGTTAATTTAAACTAAACAAACTAAATACGAGTCAGTCTGGTGAATACGCTGTATCATGTGCATGAATATGCCGTATTGCCAGAACTGACAATAATGTTTTAAAAGTGCATAAAAAGTAAAGACTGATAACGTCCAGACAATCAATACGCCTTATGGTATGGAGCGGATACGCCGTATTGATGTCTGGGAAGACAAACTCGATAAAATTAAATAACATTTCGGGTTGTCTCCCGGGAAGTACTTTTGTTTACAGCAAAGTCTTTAAGTTAGACTTTTCTTCAGCTTTTGCATACTTGAAATCATTCTCTCTTCTCCATTCTGCTCTTTGGTGTGGATAACCTGCTTGGTTTCGTAACATATTCACAAACTATGGTGTTGAACTTACTGCCAGGCTTGATTCTATCATACACAAACAAATCAAAATATCATATCATAATATATGCATCAAAAGAAATGGTACCCTGTTTAAAGTTAGATACATCATGATATAAATATATACAAAAGATAGAAACAAAAGATAAGGGATGGGGAAATCATAGGTCTGGCTGCTACTGGTCCTACTGGGCTGCAGAGGTGCTGGCCTCACCAGTCCTCTGTCTGACCCTACGCTGATATGGTATACGGGTCTTAGAGTACGGCGTGTAGGTAACTCGAGCAGAGTCTAAAAGCTATGCAATGCCACTAGCGACCCATACGGTGAATCTGGAGAAATCCCTGGCCATAACATTAATCACCTCACGCTGCTCAGCTAATGCCCCATGAATTAAGCGTTGCCATCTACACTCCAATATGGCCATCCTATGTGACAAGTCCGGGCAGCAGGCTTTTGGGTGGCTGGCGGTTGGTGTCATGTACGGGTGCCCAAATAGCCTGGCCAACCCCATCATCATCAAACCAGGGAGACATCCTCAGCGTACTAGGGCACCAGCCCGCCAGCATCAGGGCTGCCTCTCTCGGTCCCAGGGCTACCCTACCCATGTTTCATTATCTCCTTCATATATGTGCCATCATTACTAACTCACCTGCAATCTTACTAACTCACCCATATCAATAACCGAGAGTGTAGGGGCAATAACTATTAATCCCCGAAGCCTCTCCTCCGTCAGGAGTCAAAAATGCTTAGCTAATCGAGCTATAAACTGTCCTCCACAGATAAGAGCCCCGCTCTTCCTCCCAGCAGTAAACAACCTCAAGTACCTAGCCAATAAATAAGGGACGTTGAACGAGTCAACGTTCAACCCTCTCAAGTAAAATAGATCAGTCACGGTCACCTTCTCAGGTGCTTGACTCCTCCTGGCAATACTTAACGCAATCAGCCTGTGGCACAGCCTAAGTATCGGATCCCTAATAGAAGTGTAAGACGGGGTTATGCCAAGGAAATCTCCAGCAGATGAGATCCCTATCTAGTAATCTCTCAGACCCCCCTTATCGGGGATTGTCGGAACCCAAAATCACTTTCACTTCATTATTGAAACAAGAAAATAAGATGAGATAAAATTGAAGAAGTTTAGAGAGAAGTTAGAGAGAGAAAGGTAGAGAAAAGAAAAAAATGGATGATTACTTGCAAAATTACAAATGAGAATTAACAAGAACCAACCCCCTCTCCAACTCTCCATACTTGGAGAGGGGTATTTATACTTAATACCAAGAGGCTTTCATGCCTTGGTATTTCAATTAAACAGTTATTCAACTTTATACTGTCAGACTTAAGTTAATGCTGGCAGACTGAACTTGCTCTACCAAACTTAATTCGATGACTAACAGTACTAACATATTACTCTTTCAGTACTAAATTGAACTAACTGACTTAACTTTAATACTAACAGTATTAAGTTTGTTTACAACTATTTTCCTAACCATCCTCCGCCTAATCTTGATCTTCTCATTCATGAACTTCAAGTTCCTCAGAACAATCTTTAGCTTTAACTACTTTTAAGCTTACCTTGGGCTTTAGAGGATTGTCTTGAACTTATGTCTTCAAATTATATGAACTTTATGTCTTCAAATCTTGATCAGAACTAGTCTTTAAACTCTTGTATCAGCAACCTTGACAATTTGTACATAAAATCATAGTTTCAGTCTATTCCTTCACATTCCCAGGTGTGTTAAAACTCCTGTGAGAGGTGATTCATTAAAAATATAATTGGATTTGATGTCTTTTACCAGTTAGCATTTAACTCTGGAGTTGTCAGTTCTTTGGCCACCAGAAAGGTGTATGTCCATGGTAATGAAAATCCATTTCAAATCTCGAGTAATGAAGCTATTGGTGAGTTGAATACCATTGATTTTTGGAATCCATTTACAGCCATCAACGGGCATTTGATTTGTCCTTTACCTGTTAGCGTTTGCTCAGGCTAAGTCATGATTTAGTATAAATACGATGGTGCATAGATTTACCAGACAAAGTTTTGGAATTTGTCATCCATATGAAGGATTTGATCGGTCTTTTAACAAGCAGCGTGTGCTCTTGGACTAGTAGTTCTTTTGTCTGTTAACATGGTGAACCAAAGACCATTGGTTGTGTGGTGGTTAGCCAACACTCAACCCTTTCTGCTCTTCTTGAGGGGATTGTGACTTGTCATCATCTTAGAATCTTAAATTCTTTCATAACTGTTGTTTCACAAACTTGATCAGCTCCAAAGCCATAGAGCTTTCTTCTTCAGTTTCTAACTTCAATTCCAACATGTTTGAAAGCACTTCCTTGGCCAGAGGGTATCTGTTTTCTACAAACATATGAATGACAAGTCCAGTACTTGTCATGATAGTATGTACCCCTGAGGAACTGTGTAATTTCCTACTTTGGATAAAGTTTCATTTTGTTGTGTATCAAAAGTCTTGCAGTATCACCTTGATTGAACATAATCATTAGATCTCCCCAAAGCATCTTGTCAAAACCTTCAGGAAGTTTGTCTTTATATTCTTCCATGACTAGTTCATAGATAACTTTCAAGTCTTCTCTGTCCAAAATTGATAGGACTCCCATCAAGGTGCGAAAGAATCTCTGATGTCCATTACTCTTGTTGGGGCTACCTGTATCAGATATATTCTTCATCAGTTTGGTTTGATCATATGAGGTTAGGTCGTGAGGAAAAATGACTGCCATTCAACAATGGATATTGATGATCAAGACTCTTGCATCATCTATTTTCTTCATCAGGAGTATATGTAAGCATTTCTTCAAATCTATATATTCTCCTTTTGTGAGACTAGAGGCATGCTTTCTCCTTTTTGCTTTTAACTTCCTCCTTGTGCCTAACTTCCTTTTCTTTGCTCCTTCTTCCTCTTGAACTTCCTCATGAACAGATTCATCCTTCTTTTCTTCCTCTTTATCAGCATCTTTCTCATTAATCTTTTTAATTGCTCTCTCATCTTCTTCAGATCCAATAGCCACAAAAGTCTGATCTTGCTTCTTGTATCTCTCATACAGTACTTGAATCTCCTCAAATGACTTAGACTTTAACTCAGCATGCTTCTTGTTTGCGACATGTTTCAGATAAGTGATCATCTGATTTCTAAGCTGAGATATTGTTGGTGGCTTGTTTCTGATAATAGCACTCCTTTGTTCTGCAAGAAACTTCCTTTGGGCAGCAATTGTGTCATGTAAGAACTTTGCTCTTTCCTCAATAGTATATTGCTCCCTTTCTTCTTGTTGAATCTTTTCTGCAAGAATCTGATCTGCATTTAATCTTGCTTAACTTATACTAAGCAGAATTAACCTAAGATAACTACCAGACTTAATACTCAACTACCAGTACTAAGTGATTACCAGTTTTAACTTTTACACTAGCAGACTTAAATCTAATTTAGACAGGACTTAATAATACATTATAAAATTTACACTTTTTCCTCCCCGTAAATGTAATACTATGCTACCAGAATTAAGTTACTATGTTACCAGAACTAACCCTAAATTATACTACCAGAATTAATTCTAACTAATACTACCAGGATTAATTCTAACTAAGAGCTACCAGGATTAATTCTAACTAAGACTACCAGGATTAATTCTAATTTAGACAGAACTTAATAATACATTATAAAATTTACACTTTTTCCTCCCCTTAAATGTAGCTTATGGGTTGATC
>BQNB010139451.1:0-17556 GCA_026074375.1 Tanacetum coccineum
AAATTTAGTCTTAATTCAAATTTATACTTAAATTTTTCAAAAAGAAGTCTTCTCTATATATTAAATAATAATAATAATAATAATAATAAATATAAACTGTGGGATGATAAAAGTTTGCTGTATCTTGCCGGCTCACAGCCGATGTTATAGCCTTCTAAAAGAAAGCCTATAGTAAGAATAAAAATTCGAGACTGATAAAAGTTTGCTGCATCTTGCCGGCTCACAACCGATGTTGCAGCCTTCTAAAAGGTCAAGGAAATCACCGAGGTCGAAATAAGACTCCTGGACCATGGTCAGCTCGCATACCGATGTCGTTGTTGTTTAAAAGACCGATGTTTAATAATGATACGGCCTTCTAAAAGGTCGAGGGTTACAATTGCATCAATATTTTGTTTAATAATAAGTGTGAATTAATAAATAGATCTCTTTTTGTTAAATTTAAATATGCTTTTAAACTTTGACTATTCTATTTTAAAATTTTAAAATAAGTTATGTATATACGGGAAACCTAAAAGTTTTTTAAACCTAAGGTCTGTGAATCCCGATACTAGTCTCTGTGGGGTGTTAAAATCCTAGTCACTTAGCCGCAAGGTTGGGATGTGCCAAGACGAAATTCGCTACATGGGATGATCTCGCCTTCAAACTCATTATCTCTAGTGGAACAATGAAAATATAGAATTTTGCAAAACGATGATCCACGTTTGAAATCAAAATAGCACATTACCTACGAGATAATAATTGTCGGAGTAAAAATTCACAAGTTGAAAATATGAGTAAGTGTAGCATCTATAACTGATATTTAACTTTGATTTCGATTTTAAGCTTGTTTTAAAGCGAGTAAAAAGTCGATAACGTGAATATCTATTTTGGGGGCATTTTTGGATCGAAATGCATCTTGTTTTATGATCCCTAACGGTTATGAAAATAACGAAAGTCAAATTAGTTAGTTGCTAAAATAAAAAAAATAATAATAAAAAAATGAGAAAAAGAGAAAAACTCAAATATTAGTGGTAATGAGCGTATATCTTCAATAATGGTAAAAATGGGGCTTCTCTAAACTCATGATTCTTTTAATTTACTCACCTCGATGAACACTAGCTACTTTTCGAGGTTGTAATCGAGGGGATCGAGATACTTAGTTATTAAGTGCTGCTTGTGGCATTGGTGAGGACACGTAATAGTTTTAGTATGTTGGGATTATTATTATATCTTAAGTGAATGTGTTATTTTGAATTTCAACCATGGATCAACATTTTACAAAATTCTATGCTTCACGTTACCTAAGAATAATGAGTTTGAGGGCGTGATCATCCATGTAGCGCACTTTCGTCTCGGCACATGCCAAACCTTGGGCTAGTGCGAGGCTTTTGACACCCACAGAAGACTAGTATCGGGCTAACGACTTAGGTTTCAAAAACTCTTGTTTCCCGTATACACATAGCTTATTTTAAAAAAAACTTAAAATGAAATAGTCAAAGTTCCAAAGCATATTAAATTTACAAAAAGATATATGTTTATTAAATTCACACTTAATATTAAACGTAACACTTGATTGCAATGTAATCTCGACCTTTTAGAAGGCTTCAACATTGGTTGTGAGCCGGCAAGATGCAGCAAAATTTTATCAGTCTCGGGTTTTTATTCTTACTATGGGCTTTCTTTAGAAGGCTGTAACATCGGTTGTGAGTCGGCAAGATACAGCAAACTTTTGTCAGCCACAGTTTATATTTATTATATTTTTTTCATTTTTCATCATTTTTCATATTTTTTTTATATATATAGGGAAGACTTCTTTTTGAAAAATTTAAGTATAAATTTTGAGCTAAGACTAATATTTTTTGCTATTAATATCATAAAAATTGTTGATTTAAGTTTAATCTCAAAAAATAGCATGTATATTAATCTGGTTAGAAGCTTATGGGAGAAAAAGCCACAAATTACATACATGAGCTCTTAAGATTTCCAACTAACCCTTGTTTAGCATCCAACTCATAATCAACTCTATCATTTTTTGTTCTTCGCGAATTTTCGCGAACGCTTAGCCTAAACGTTAAGGAACAAGCTAGAGCTCAACATGCTTGATCGGGTCTAAATTTATTCTTATTATACCCAGCAAGAAAGTCAAAATTATGACAAAACACTTATCTTTTTTTAATTTTTTTGAAATTTTGGTGGTAAAAATAGGATTACGTGAAAACAACGACTGCAGGCACAATCAAATTGATAGATCCCCCATACTAGAATTAAACATTGTCCTCAATGTTTTAAGAAGGGTCTCTACGTAAATCTAAGCCGTTTATTAAGTATGCTTAAGATTAAACGTAAGTCGAGAAGTTAGGATATTGGATTTCCTAAATGATAGCTGGGATTTGATGCTCTTGTGATCGAAGGACAAAACGCGGAGCACGAGAGGTTTCAAATACCGGGTCAATCGCTGGAAACCATTTAAAAACACAGCAAACGAGAATGGAAAGAGCACACTCTCCTCAACAAAAAAACACATATTCATTACTACATAAGATACTTACGATAAGATGGGGTGCCTCCCACGAAAGCGCTTGTTCGGGTTACTAAGCCTTGACCCAAATACTACGAATTCATTTGTTCTTGGGGAAGGTTTGGAGATCGGGGCAACAATTTCGTTGGTAGTCCCCTCCAAAGTTGTGCTTAATTTCTATGACATTACCTTGGAATTTGGCCTAGGAGTTTTTGGGTGATAACTCACCGACTGCATATGGAAAGACATTGGGTAATGGTGATCAAGGTCCGGACCACGGGATTTTACTTGCTGAGAACATCTTTAATTAGGAGTTAAAGAGGAGGACTGAATCACCGACGTTGAAAAAACGGGTAGTTTTTGATCTTTGAGTCATGGATCCTCTTTGTTTTCTCTTTATAGATCAAAGAGTTCTCATAGGCATGATCACGAAGTTCATTTAGTTCATTGAGTTGAACTTTACGGTGATCACCCGCGGTCACAAGGTCAAAGTTTGCATGCTTCAAGGCCCAGTAAGCTTTGTGCTCGAGATCGATCGGTAGATGACATGCCTTTTCGTATACGAGCTTGTATGGAGTACACCCGATGGGTGTTTTGTAAGCGGTATAGAAGGCCCAAAGTGCATCATCTAGTTTTTCTCCGACCAAGATTGCACGGTGATCGCCCGGTTCCTTTCAAGAATTAGTTTCAAGCCATGATTGGATACCTCATTGCCACTTGTTTGGTGGGTAATAGCGTTGGGTGCGACGGTGAGTAACTCCTTTATTTAAGCATGGAACTTTGCAAAAAACTAGTCATTCGCAAAAATGGGTTCCGCGATCACTTATGATAAACACGAGGGGGCACCGATCAGGCGAAGAGGGAGATTTAGAAATTTGCAACAACTCGGGCGTCATTGGTGGGGGCGCTTTCACTTCCAACCCTTTTGCAAATAGTCGACGCAACGAGTTATATTTGTTCACTCGTGAAGACTTGGGAACGGCCCCCATGTAAAATAGATGCCTGGTATGGCTTAAGTACTCATACCATTTTCCATTAAAAACGGACTTAAATGACTAAAACGTACCAAAAATTCATTGTTATTTGTACATGTTTGATTGTTTGTAAAAGGAAAGGACATTCTAAAAAAGCCAAAACGACAAATCAAGCACAGGGGGTCAAGGCAAAGTCAAAAAAGTCAAGCCAAATGAAGAAAATTACAAACTTGCGGGGCTTAAAAACTGCCAAACCTAAAGTTTGTATTTAAAAGATTAAAAATGACAAGGCGTTCGAAAATTGCACACCGGGTAGAGATTGCATTCAAGTTATATAACTTGAGGGGACAAAACTGCCTACTTCCCTAAAAGCCTTCTTTCCCGCCTGGCACAAACAGTTACAACTTGTATGTCGCCCCATATTCTCCCCGCAAATACACTCAACACACTAGCAAAATCATTTCATCCACCTTCTATTTCCCCAGATGTATAAATGCCAGTTGGAATCCTTTCATTCCCAAAGCATTTTGTGGCTCGAGATTGCTCCAAAGAAGCACAAATGAAATAAGGCTGGGATTTGTTGTAGAATCCCTCACACAAAAGCACACTTGGTTGAGCTCTCACAAAAGAAACACAGCTGCAAGTCAAGAGATGAAGACTTCGGCTATAAATAGAGCTTTTTGTAAGCTATTGAGGCATCTTAGTTTTAACAAGTTAGTTTTTAATTTTTAATCTTAAAAATAATTTAGCTTATTTTCAGTTGGTTTTAAGTCATTTACAGCTTTTACTTTCAGCTTTGTAACATTTTCAAGTTTTAATGCAAATTTGAGTTTTAAGTCAATTTACAATACCAGTGTTAAGTTTCTTCATCATATTGTTCTGTGTTCAAAAAGTCTCACACAGCTTACTGATAAGCTTTTTCATCAAGTAAATAATAAAAAGTAAAGTAGTTAAGAGAAAATCAACAAATATCACTCTCAAATATACACAGTTTATGTTATGGTGTTAAGCCAGTTCTGGATGGGCTTATGGATTCTCACTAGCTTGTTTTATGCAAGCTAGAGCTGTAGATTCATTGTTGGACCCTGTTCTTGAGGCAAGTGTGTTGTAAGTTTATCTTTTTCTTGTTTTTTCTTATTGACTGTGAACAAAATGCTTATATTAATTATTTTTTTTAATTATGTTTATTATTTGTGCTTTTATCAGTTGTTAATGCTTTTTTGCTTAGTTGTTAGTTTAAAATAATTTTGTATCAATTTCTTACTTAGTATGTTATTTTATTTGTTAAAACTTGTTAGTTTTTGGTAACACTGCTAGGCTAATTAGCTTATTTATGTGCTATTTCTTAATTAAAGCTTGCTTATAAGTGTCTTATTTTGTACTGGATAATCTGTTTTTAATTAGCTTGAAAGAAAAATGATTTTTAAGGGGTGTTTAGAACAAGCAGTACTAACTCCAAGTTAGTACTGCTGGTTCATTTTCTTGGCTTTTATGGTAGCAGTATTAACTAACACTAGCAGTACTAACCTCCAAGTTAGTACTGTCGTTTAACAACTGTTTTGTATGGTTGTTCTCATTTTAGCATTAACAGCTTTATTATTTCAGCTATGTTTAAAATTTCCTTAGCTTTTTAGTAGTTTAAAACCATTTTCCTTTACAGTTTTTTAGGAGTAAGCTTATTCTTTCGTTTCAAAGTATTTATAATAATGTATCAGTTTGTAGCTTTTTAGTTATTTGTCATTTTAGTTATTCTAGTTGTTTTTATTCCTATTATTTAAGTGGCTTATTAAGGTTAGGTGAATATCTGTTTTAGCTTATTTGCTTATTTCTCGTTTAATTGTGTTTTGTTAAGGCTTAGCTAGTATAACCTTAAGCTAACAGTACTATACTCAAAGCTACGCCAGTACTAACTTCAGATAGTGTACTGGTAGTTAATACTGTTAGTACTGTTGTTAGTACTGTTGTGTTTATCTTGTTTAATTTAGCTTAATTGCTTTTTGTATTTGCTTATTTAGAGTTAGTTTAGCTTATTTAATTTGTCTTAAGTTTATTGGACTATTTGTTGTCCTTAGTATAAAAGTTTTAAGCGTTTTTGCCTTTTCTAGCTTTTATTCTTGTTCCAGCTTATTCTATTTGCTATTCTTATGTGCATTTGCTTATTCAGTGTTAGTGCCAATTCATAATCTTACCCTTGTCATATTCAAACATAAATCATCAATCGTCTTGCGAATTTTCCATCTCCAGCCTCGTTGGGACATAACGACCCGGGAACACTCTATACTGCTTCCGGTTTTCATTGCTCTCGCGTGATTTCGTCCCTTGTTGTGTGTTTATACATGTTTGTATTTGTTTACACATTTAAGGTGTGAGAACAGGCGAGTCAAATTTTGGCGCCGCTGCCGGGGATTTGTATTTACATCTGTGAATATTTTCTTTATAAAAACATAAAAAGTGCAAAAATATTTTTTATTTTCTTTATAGTAGTATAATTATCAATATAAAAAGCAAAGAAAAAACCAAAAATATAAAATTATTTTCCAATAAATAAGAAATAAATTCACCAAATTGGTAAAAATACCAAAATTTAATATTCTCAATTGGGTATTATCATATTAACTTCCGGTGATCTTTATGGTTCCCAAATCGAACAAGTTTCTAAACTTGTAATTTGTGTCTCTTACGACATTCGGGCTCACCTTGAAAAGTTTAAACAAACTATTAATGTGAGGTATAAGGAAGGTTGTTCCTAGTGAACTACGACCCGAAAGGAGAATAAGCTTCGCGCTATTCTCTACTCCTCGCTCACGGTGCGTTTTTCTTTTTGAGAGCTACCGTTGAAGTAAGTAAGTTTATTTGTTATATAAGTGTTCTTATCTTCATTGTCCGTAAAAAAATCAATTGTGAATAAATCATTAAAAATCCAAAAAAAAATTTAGTGTAAATTTTCTTTTTATATTTCTATTTTGTGCATGCGCACTCGTTCTCAAGCTCGTAAACGTCAACAACAACAAGTTCCTCCGAATCTTGTTGAACCTCCCAAAGATACGATGGCTGATATCTAACTATGGCAGAATTGCTACAAGGCTCCCACGAGGGATACGAGGGAAGCAATTGTTGTTCCTGAATCGGGCAGGGCAAATTTTGTGATCAAGCATGGGTTGCATAACTCATTGTCCAGAACAATCAGTTCTTCGGTCATGACAAAGAGGTACCCCATGCCACGTTCGTTACTTCAATAAAATCACTTACTTTGAGATATCCTATGTCTCGACCACATCAATTAAGTTGATTGCTTTTTCCTTTCTCTCTCGAGGGTGGCGAGCCCGGAATATGGCTTGGAGAAAGAACCCCCTCGATCAATTCAGACATGATGACCTCGTTGCCTAAATATTATCAATCCAGTTTTTCACCTTCTAAAATGATAAATCTTCAGAACGAAATTAATAATTTCAAAACAAAGATTTGATGAGTCGTTTAGTGATGGCTTGGGATCGATTCAAAGTCTTCTCCGAGCAAGTCCACATCATGGATTCTCGGGAGCATCACCAACTTGATACATTTTACACATGCTTAAAATGTTAATGATCAGACTCTTTGAACTCACGCCGCAGGTTGTAACTTTTTGGACAAAGGCCGCTGATTGCTCAAAGCATCATCGAGAGCAAGTACAAAGTTCGTCACTCCCGAAGCAAAAGCCATTGTTGCTTAAAGTAAGTACGGGCGCTTCCATCCTCCGGCGTATCCTTCCGATGTTGCTGATATTAAAAAGATATGGTTAGAGCTCTACTTCTCGACAAGCAGACATTCCAGTTAGCCTCTGCTCCCGTAAAAAGCGGTTGAGCAATGTTGTGTTACCTGCGGTGGTGCCCATCATATCGTAATTGTCGGCTACGATAGCTACAATTACCGAGATAACACTCCAGGATACGTCTCGCAAGCTGCCGCAGAGCCAATTTCAACCAAGGAAATTCCGGGGTACCATCCCGGCCACAGATGGCAAACCAAATCAGACCACCCGGTTTTCCTCTCATTGCAACACAACAACCAAGCCCAACACATCAGGATCGTTGAAACCAGAACCAAAACCCAAAATCGTGGGATTGGCTTATAACAGGGTTCAAATCCAACGACCCCAGGTTCAACAAAACAGAACCACCAATGTTCAACCCCCGGATTAATAAACACCCAGCTTACCAAGCTCCCAGATCTAATCAAGCTTTCGGGTGATATGTGTCAAAAAATGATTTGAGAGCTGAGTCAGGCTAATTGATGTGGTTATGCAACATGCAAAAACCAAAATGTCCAACATACCGACTTGACCTCACAAAATAGGTAATTATAACCTTGCTTCTACATCAAGTTCGGGTTCTATTCTAGCAACACCTTTGCTAACACGAAGGGTGAAGTGAAAGCAAATTGTATTTACCACAAGAAGCGGTGTTTCATATGATGGTCCTCAATGTCCATCGCCGGTGGTGGAAGTTGAAGCGATCGGTGACAAATGACGATGCTTCTACGGAAGTACCAAAAGACGCTACCTATGATAGTCCCAGTTGATGAACCAGTTTCATGCCTAGTCCAAAACGACTTTACCATATCCATCTAGGGTAAGCAAGGACGAAACATCCGCGCAAAAGGAAGAGTTTTAGCTTTGAAATTTATGGAAAATTTTCGGAATTCTCACTTCGAGCTGAGCTTCGCGGGTTGCTCTCCCAGCAAATGCCTAAAGTTTGCACCGATGTTCAAAAAAGCTTTTGAACAACAAAGGACAAGTCTTGGAATTAACCAAACACCGGTTTAATGAGAATTGCCTCGGCAGTCATTCCTAAAGACATTTCCTCCCGAGAAATTAGGAGACCCGGGTAGATTTCTGATACCGTGTGATTTCCCAGAGTTGGATGAATGCTTGGCCCTGGCCGATCTCGGTGCAAGCATCAATCTAATGCCACTCTCCGTTTTTGAAAAGCTTAATCTCCAAAGACTGACCAAAACAGGTTGATTACTCGAGGTGCGACGATCAACTCCACTCCCACTGCATAGCCGAAGATGTTTTTGTAAAGGTTGGAACTTCTACTTTCTAGCCGATTTGTGGTAGTTGACCTATGAATGAGACCCTAGAGTTCCCGGTTAATTTTAGGAAAGACATTTTTAAGCACGGCAGAGCCTTAATTGTTTTACCGGTTTGAAAATATTGACTTAAGACATGAGAACCAATCCGTGACTTTCAACGTAGGGTGATACGAAAAAATTCTCCTACGAGCATAGATAGTTACATTGGGGACTTTTTGATATAGCTTGTGAGGAATATTTCAAGAGATTTTAGGGATTTCGGGATAAGAATTAACAAATGGAAATTCCACTCATCCTTTTAATAATAGTTTATACACTTTCCCACCTCATCATACCCCTTTCCCCCCCCCCATTTTTGTTACCACCTTTGGGGTGTGTGGTATTCGGGTAGTGATTTCATTCTTGAGAATCGAAGTGAAACTTTCTGATCTTTGATAAGTCAGGAATTGATGATGCGACATGTGGATCCCAGGGTGGAACTTCGTCTTCTTGAAGCTATCCTAAATAGTGAGCCCTTATCACCACTTCCCAACCACGCAAATTATTTTCCTGGGGATAGAAAAGAACTTAAGATTTTGTGAAGCCAAAAAACGGATGAATCAGCAATTGATGAACTCCGAGGTCGAAGCACATGGACTTACCTCCCCACCTCGAATATGCATTTTTGGAGGGTGACCAACAAGTTACCAGTCATCATTGCTAAAGATTTGAGTGTCTGGGAGAAAGCCGCTCTCATAAAGGTGTTGTAGTCCCACAAGCGAGCCATCGCTTGGAAACTCTCCGATATCAAGGGTATTAACCCGGAATTTTGTACTCACAAAATTCTAATGGAAGAGGATCTTCACACCAGGGTTCCAAACAGAGACGGGTAAACCCAAAATCAACGATGTCATCAAAAAAGAAGTTGAAAAACTTCTTGACACTGATTAATTTACCCTATCTCGGATAGTCCTTGGGTAAAGCCCGGTACACTGTGTACCAAAGAAAGGTGGTTTTACCGTAGTTGAGAATGAGCAAAATGAGTTGATCCCAACTCGATTAGTTACGGGATGGCGGGTATGCATTGACTACCGAAAGTTGAATGAAGCCACCCGAAAAGACCACTTTCCACTACCATTCATGGACCAAATGCTCGAGAGGGCTTGCGGAACGATACTATATTGTTTTCTCGATGTTCTCAGGTTATTTTCAAAAATCCCATCGACCCAAATGATCAGGAAAAGACAACATTTAATTGCCCATACCGGATCCTTTGCCTACCGGCCGCATGCCCTTTGGCTCTACAAATGCACCAGGCACATTCCAGTGATGTATGATGGAAATCTTCCACGACTATGATCGAAAAAACGATAGAATCGTGTTTATGGATGACTTTTCGGTTTTTTGGAAGTTCTTTTTTCTCCTTACCCCAATGCCTAACCCATTTGGAAAAAGTTGCTTTAGCGGTGTGAAGGTACACCAATTTAGCTCTAAACTGGGAGAAAAGCCATTTTCATGGTTAAGGAAGGCATTGTTCTTGGAATAAAAATCTCAAAGTCGGGAATTGAGTCGATCGAAGCTAAGATTGGCGTTATCGCAAGCTCCCTACCGACTACTGTAAAAGGTGTCCGTAGTTTTCTTGGGCCCATGCGTGTTTTATTGAAGATTCCTCCAGAATTTCTCAAAAATAGCCCGTCCAATGACCCATTTGCTCGAAAAAGAGACTCTGTTTTATTTCTCCAAAGAGTGTATTGAAGCATTTAACACTCTCAAAAAGAATCTAACTGAGGCTCCAATCCTAATTGCCCCAGACTGGAAGAACATTTGTACTTATGTGCGATTGCAAGCGATTTCGCCTTAGGTTGCAGTCTTGGGCTGAACGTCAAGAGAAACATTTCAGGGCCTATCATTATGCAAGTAAAACAATATGAATAGGCGGAATCACGGTACACCACGACAGAGAAAGAAATGGTTAGCCGTGGTGTACACATTCGGAAAATTCGATCCTTACCTTGGTCATGAAACAAATGCAATGGGTATACGGATCATTCCGCCTCAAGTATCTCTTTGCAAGAAACGATTCTAAGGCGAGATTGTCCGATGGGTTTTCTGCTCCTTCAAGAGTTCGACTTTAATGTAGTTGACACGAAGAGCTGAGAACCTAGCGGCTGGATCATTATCACGATTAGAGAATCCTCATGAGGAATGAGCTGACCATGGAAATAACTGAAAAAGTTTCCTCTTGAAACCTATTAGATTAAATTGCTGTTATTGTCGCTTAGTTACCACCATGGTTTTGCCTGACATCGCAAATACTGCGGGAAATTTCGTGATCAAAGGGATGTCAACCCAGCAGAAAAGAAAATTCTTCAAAGACGTGAAGCATTATTTCTGGGAAGATCCCTTTCTGTTTAAAATCTGTGCGGATCAAGTTATTCGACGTTGTGTTTTTGGCAAGGAAGCCCATGACATCCTCATGGCTTGCCACGATGGTCCAATCGGTGGGACATCACGGTGCTAACTAACAGCCAAAGGAAAAGTCTTCGATTTCCTGATACTTTTGGCCACAATCTACAAAGGATGCACGGACTTTGTCGCCCGATGTGACATATGCCAGCGTCAAGGAAAAATTTCACAACGGGATGAGATGCCACAAAATTCCATCCAAGTTTGTGAAATCTTTGACGTTTGGGGCATTGATTTTATGGGGCCGTTCCCGTCTTCAAAAGGGAACAAATATATACTCGTGGCCGTTGATTATTTATCAAAATGGGTTGAAGCAAAAGCGCTCCCCACCAATGACGCCCGAGTTGTTTGCAAATTTCTTAAATCTCTCTTCGCCAGATTTGGTGCCCCTCGTGCAATCATAAGTGATCGCGGAACCTATTTTTGCAATGACCAATTTGCAAAGGTCATGCTTAAATACGGAGTCACTCATCGTCTCTCCACCGCGTATCATCCACAAACAAGTGGACAAGTTGAGGTATCCAATCGTGGTTTGAAACGAATTCTTAAAAGGACCGTGGGCGAAAATCGTGCCTTTGGTCGGATAAATTAGATGACGCGGGGGCTTTCCGCACAGCTTTACAAATACCCAGTCGGGTGTACTCATACAGTTAATGTACGGGAAGCATTGTTATCTTCGATTGAGCTCGAGGCACATAAAAAAAAAAAAACAGCCTTTAAAAAAAAATTTTGGGGGGGGGCCCTTAAGCATTCAAAAACTTTGATTTCAAGGCCGGCGGGTGTCACAGAAAGTTAACTCAATGAAACTTAATGAACTTTGTGATCATGACTATAAAAACTCTTGATTACAAAGAGAAAACAAAGAGAATCCATGAATCCAAGATAAAATACCGCGTTTTTAACGTCGGTGATTCGAGTCCTCTCCTCTTTAACTCTAGGATTAAAAGATTTTCTCAGGAAAGCTTAAAAACCCGCTGGTCAGGGACATTCACTATCAACAAAGTTTTCCCGTACAGGCACCATCGAGTTATCTCAAAACTCCAGGCCCAAAAACTTTCAAAGTGATGTGGCATCGTCTTAAGCACTATTTGGAGGGGACGTTACCACAAATTGGTTTAGTCCCAGATCTCCAAACCTCCCCAATATCCAATAAATTCAGAGTGACGGGTTCAAGCATATCGACCTGAAACAAGCGCTGCGTGGGAGCACCCATGCTTATCGTAGTATTGTGTAAAAATGAATAAGTGTTTTCTTGTTGTGTAGAGGCTCGCCTCTTCCATTACCCTTGTTTTGTGTTTTGTGTTTGTTAATTGTCCAGGATTGCCCGGATTGTGAAGAACTCTCGTGCTTGTATTTTTATCAAGAGTTTCACATCCTCAGCTTCATTTTGGGAATCTAGTATCCAAATCTAATCGACTAACGTTTTATCTTTTGGCACACTTAATAAACGGCCTTAGATTTAGTTAGGTGCCCCTTTTCAAAATCCGAGGACGATGTTTAGTTCTAGTATGGGGGGATCTTCGATTTGATTTTGCCTGCAGCCGTTGATTTTGCCTGCTGCCGTTGTCATGTAATCCCGTTTTTACCACCACATTTTGCAAATAATACAAAAAAATGAAAAAATTTTAAAAATTTTCAAAATAAAAATAAGAGTTTTGTAACAGTTTGACTTTCCTAATGGATAGACATGAGAATAATTTTTTGAATCGAGATCGGGCGTGTTGAGCCTAGCTAGTTCTCAATTGTGTAGGCTAGCTTTCACGTATTCTATTGCTTTGAAATATTAATAAGTTGGAAGAACAAGAAGTGATAGAGTTAATATAAGTTTTGTGCTGAGCAGATTCTTCTAAGACTTATGTAAGTAATTGTGGCTTTTTCTCCCATTAGGCTTTTATCCACCTAATCATACGTGCTCATTTCAATTCACTAGTCAATCGATGTTTTTAGAAAAAGTCTCAAATTTGTACTTGATTCTTTAAGCGAGGTGTTTCTGTTATCTAACAATTTGAAAGTTTAAAATGCAGGAAGCATGAATGTAATATGAATGCAAAAATGCCATGAATATTGAATTAGCCAATGAAGCATTACATTTTGAGTTATATAGAGCAAGTAAAAAGATGTGTCGTGATTATCCGCCTCCGCTAAACACGAGGTGGCGGTTCAAACTAAGATTCTTTATTCTAGGGATTTGGTTTGTGTTGTGATATCTCACAGAAGCGAGGTCTGGTGAGGGTTAAAACTAAGACACATATCCTTCGCCATATTAGGAAGAAGGTGTTGATGTGATTTCCTACTCGCTAGCAACGGGGTGGGTTTCTAATGAAGAACCCGGTCCGTTGGTTTTGTGATATCCTACCAGGGAGCGAGGCCTAGGTAGGTGTTCAAACTAAGCAACGCATTCCTAGCTGTAAGAACTTATGATTATGATGATAAAGATATTGTAAAAAGTTCTACAGTTAAAATTTCGTTCTTTAAAATCAAGTTACAAGGTCCTAATAAGTTGTTGCTTTGAGTTATGATTCATCTTGTATTACGACTGTGGAATAAGTTGATCTATGGTTTGAGTTAATATGAGTACACGAATTTAATAATCATATATCCATGTTGAGGAGTTTAAAAGTTCACAAGTCTATAAGTATGAGTGCTTAAACCATTTAGACTATTTATTGACAAATAGATCTTGTTTAATTGCTTGGTTTGGATCTCTAGTAAAAATATGGGGACGATGATATTTAATCCGTCAAGACGTCCGTAGATTATTCTATGGACGCCTTCTCATTCTATGATCCCACGTGTTTATAAAATAAAAGGAAGTCGAACAGGCAGGTCAAAGAAAAGAAAAAGAAAAAGCACAAAATATTTGGGATAGTTAGTGTACATAAAAAGAAAATGGTGAAAAGGGCCTTGTCTTGAAATACTATTGATGCTTTAGTTCCCCTTGATGAACCACTTTGCTTACTTTTCAAGGTAACTTTGTTGAGAGGGGATCAAAGATTCTTAGTTTTCTTGCGAGTGTTTACTTCATAACATTGCGTTTGAGGACACGGCAATACCTTAGTATGAGGGATTTTGTTTGATTTGTGCTTAATTTACACATACCATTTTCATTAAACGACTTAAATGACTAAAAACGTACCAAAAGACATTGTATTTTTCTATGCTTCACGTTCCACCCGAGAATAATGAGTTTGAAGGCGAGATCATCCCATGTAGCGACTTTCGTCTCGGCACATCCCAACCTTGCGGCTAAGTGATCAGGCTTTTGACACCCCACAGAGACTAGTATCGGGACTCACGGACCTTCGGTTTCAAAAACTCTTAGGCTTCCCGTTTACACATAGCTTATTTAGAAAAAGCACAACTTAAAATAAAATAGTATAAGTTCAAAAGCATATTTAAATTTAAGAAAAAGATATTTTCCCTATATTTATTAAAACACACTTAACATTAAACATAACATTGATGCAATCGTAAACCTCGACCTTTTAGAAGGCTGCAACATCGGTTGTGAGCCGGCAAGATGCAGCAAACTTTTATCAGTCTCGGATTATTATTCTTACTATTGGCTTTCTTTAGAAGGCTGCAACATCGGTTGTGAGCCGGCAAGATGCAGCAAACTTTTATCAGGCCACAGTTTATAATTATTACTTATCATTCTTTTTCATTTTTCATCATTTTTTCATTATTATTATTTTTTTTTCATTTTACACTTAAAGAAGACTTCTTTTTGGAAAATTTAAGTATAAATTTGAACTAAGACTAAAATTATTGCTATCGACTACATCTCAAAAATTGTTGATTTAAGTTTAATTTCCAAAAATAGCACGTATTATTAGTCCGGTTAGGAGCTTATGGGAGAAAAAGCCACAAATTACATACATGAGCTCTTAAGATTTCCAAATAATCATTGTTTAGCATCCAACTCATACTTAACTCTATCATTTTCCGTTCTTCGTGAATTTCTGCGAATGCTTACCCTAAAAGTTAAGGAACAAGCTAGAGCTCAACACGCTCGATCGAGTCAAAATTTATTCTTATTCTACCCAACAGGAAAGTCAAAATTGTGACAAAACACTTATTTTATTTTTGAAAATTTTAAAATTTTTTCATTTTTTTGAAATTTTGGTGGTAAAAACGGGATTACGCAAAAACAACGACTGCATGCATAATCAAATCGATAGATCCCCCCCCCCCATACTAAAACTAATCATTGTCCTTAATGTTTTAAGAAGGGTCTCTACGTAAATCCTAAGCCATTTATTAAGTATGTTTAAAGATAAACGTTAGTCGATTAGATTAGGATATTGGATTTCCCAAATGAAGCTGAGGATTTGAAGCTCGAGTGATTGAAGGACAAAACCGCGAGAACGAGAGGCTTCAAAAATCCGAGACAATCCTGGACAATCACAAAAATACAAGCAAATGAGAAAGGAAAGAGGCACACCTCCTCACAACAAAAAACACTTATTCATTACTACATAATATTACTACGGATAAGCATGGGTTGCCTCCCACGAAGCGCTTGTTTAGGGTCACTAAGCTTGACCCAATCACCGAATTCATTTGTACTTGGGGAAGGTTTAGTGATCCGGGACAACCATTTGTGGTACGTCCCCTCCAAAGTAGTGCTTAAGTCGATGACTGTTCACCTTGAAATTTGGCCCGGAGTTTTGAGATAACTCGAAGGTTCCATAAGGATATACTTTGGCAATGGTGAATGGTCCAGGCCAACGGGTCTTAAGCTTTCCCGAGAAGATCTTCAATCTAGAGTTAAAGAGGAGGACTCGAATCACAACGTTTATAAAAAGCTGGTGGGGGTTTTGATCTTTGAGTCATGGTCCCTCTTTGTTTTATCTCTTTATAGATTAAAGGTTCTCATAGGCTGGATCACGAAGTTATTAATTTCATTGAGTTTTGAACCTTTTTGGTGATCACCCGCGGTTCTCAAGGTAAAGGTTTGCATGCTTCAGGCCTGTAGGCTTTTGCTCGAGCTTCGATCGGTAGATGAATGCCCTTTTCCCATACCGAGCGTGTTTGGGGTACACCGATGGGTGTTTTTGTAAGCGGTACGGAAGGCCCAAAGTGCGTCCTCTTATTTGGTTCAACCGACAAGAGGCACGGTTCTCGCCTTACGGTCCTTTCCAAGTATCCGTTACAAGCCTTCGATTGGAGATCCTTGCCCAAATTTTTGTGGGTGATACGCGGGGGAGAAAAGAGACGGGAGTTACCTCGTATTTAAGCATTGACCTTTGCAATTAGTCATTGCAAAAAATGGGAGGAGTTCGCGATCACTTATATAGCCACGAGGGCACCGAATCGTGCGATGAGAGATTGAGAAATTGCAAAACTCGGGGTCGTTGGTGGGGGGAGCGACTTTCGCTTTAACCCATTTTGACAAGTTAGATCGACGGCACGAGTTATGTATTTGTTCCTCTGTAAGAATGGGATCGGCCACATGATAATCGATGCCCCACGCTGTTTGTCAAAGATTTGCAAACTTGGATGGAAATTGGGGGCATTTCATTCACGGTGTGATAATTTTTCCTTGTCGCTAACTAAGGGTCATTTGGGTGACCAAGTCATGGGCATCTCGGTAAATAGTTGGCCAATAAAATCCTGAGTCAAAAACTTTTTTTGGCGGTGTAGTTGGCACCGTAATGTCCCCCGGTGGGTCCACTATGGGAAGCTATTAGGATATCAATAGCTTCTTGGCCCGCAACACACCGCCGGATCACTTGATCCGCACATATTTTGAACAAATAGGGGTCGTCCCAAAAGTAGTGTTTAACATCCTTGAAAAACTTGTTCTTTTGTTGGGACGACATCCCTTTAACAATGAAATTCCCCGCGTGGTAATTTGCAAAATCGGCAAACCACGGGGTACTTGAGTCACCACGAAAAGTCACCATATTAAGTGTCTCGAGAGGAAACGTTTCATTTATCTCCTTTGGGTCGAGCACATTTTCATAAGGATTTTCTAATCGGGAAAGATGATCGGCCGCGAGATTCTCAGCTCCTTTTGTGTCAATTACTTTGAATTTGAACTCTTAAAGGAGGAGAACCCACCGGAGCAATCTCGCCTTGGAATCTTTTTTAGCAAATAGATATTTAAGGGCGGAGTGATCCGTATACACTATGCTTTTGTTCAAGATGAGGTAAGACCGGAATTTTTAGAAGGCATACACCACGGCTAACATTTCTTTCTCCATCGTGGTGTAATGTGATTCCACCTCGTTCATTGTTTTAATAGCATAGTGTATATGACTAAAGTGTTTTTCATGACGTTGCCCCAAGACTTCACCTATGGCAAAGTCGCTTGCATCACACATAAGCTCAAAGGGTAAGTCCTAGTCGGGGGCAATCAAGATTGGAGCTTCGGTAAGTTTTTTCTTTAACGTTTCAAAAGCTTGAATACATTCATTGGAGAAGATGAACGGAGTATTCTTCTTAAGAAGATGAGTCATTGGTCGGGAAATTTTAGAAAAATCCTTGATGAACCGTCGGTAGAAACCGACATGACCGAGAAAACTCCGAACACCCTTAATGGTGGTGGGATGAGGTAACTAAGCA
>BQNB010139453.1:0-14468 GCA_026074375.1 Tanacetum coccineum
CAAAAATACATTTACAAAATATTTTCTAATTAAAAGAAAAGTTTTATTAAAAACTTAAAATTTGAAATTCAAAATTTCCTTCCAAAATGGAAGGTTCCATAACAGATACAACCTTCACCACAAGAAGACAAAAAAGGGAGCGAAGTCTAGTGGCGGCCCCCTTATAGGTCTGGCGGCCCCTTTATATATAAGGGACCGCCGAGACCGCCATCAGATGGCCGTTGGGATTCCCTGCCTATAAATACTGCTTCATTCCCAGCAGATTATTCCTCTTTGCACGAAATTTTTCAGTCTTTTCTTTCTCTCTCTAAACCTTCTTTCTCTCACTAAAACTCTTGATCACTAACATACTTAGATCTTGTTTCAAGTGATCTAATCTCTTCTTCTCATTTCTTCCCTCTCATTCAAGTGCAAGAGAAGAACACCCGTATTCGTCAAGAAACGAAGTGTTAATTAGTGATCTCTCCTCTTTTCTTCTAAGTACCAAACCTCTATTGTATTTATCTTGTGTATTTGTGTGATTCGGATATTGTGTAGATCCGATAGTGTAGATCTTGTGAGTGTGTATATCTTGTGAAGCGGTAGATTGGTTCTAGCTAAGATTAGGACTCGACATTTAGCTTAGTGTCGAAAAATAATGTAAGCGACGTGTAAACGGTTTTATCCGCCTAAAGGGAGCTTGTTGACATAGTGAAATCTCAAGTCGGATACTTGGGGAGTGGAGTAGGGCAAAGATGTGCTTCGTACCCAAACCACTATAAAATCTCGGTGTCTTAGTTTGGTTGTTTCTTTCCTTATCTCTTTACATTATTATTGTTGTTATTTAGTTTTCGTTTATATAGTTATTGCTTGTTCATATTGTGATTTGATTGAACATATAACTCGGATCTATACATTTTTGAAAGTAAACTTTTAAACCGTAAAACAAACGTGTAAACTATTTAACCCTCCTCCCCTTCTAGTTTTCACAAATTAAATAACTAAAACATAAATAAATAAAAGAACACCACGGCGTGGGCTGATCTTCTTGGCGCCAGCAGTGAAAATGCCACCTTCGGTATGGTCCATGACATCATCATTTGGGTTGTTCGACCAGCCAAGCCCATGACACTGCCATACTCTAATAGTCTCTAAACTCGGTAAGATCCACTTAGCCAAAGCCCAAAACCAATCACCAACATACATCAAATAATTGATTTAACTAATGCATTAAAAATAATGAAAAGGATATCTGTTAGTACAAAATATGTCACATGGTATGAGATGGGCTAAGATTGCTTGTTGGGCTAAACCTTCAAGCTTACTTCGGGCTGGATCTTGTACTAAATAAAGTGATTGGATGATTTCCTGCACAATGGAAACAAACCGTTAGCCTTACCATGGGAAAGGAACCCATGGTTAGACTTCGGCGCGAGAGTAAGAAATCATGTCAGAAGTATGTGTGTGTATTTTGAGGAGTCAAAAAATTATACTTTTTGGTGTGTCAGTGGACCCCTATTTATAGGGGGTCTAGTACTAGGGTTTCCTAGTATTTCGCCTACAATTGTAGTGGCCGAAGTGAGACCCTTGTAGGGCAAGGGTCCACAGTAATTGTGACCTGTGGATGCGGATCCCCTTCCGCAGACGCTAGTTGGTCCGCGGAAAGCCTACGGAAGTGGCTTATAACCGATCAGCGTCCGTCTTGTTGCATCCGGGCTGTGCCAGTGTGATTCTGGGCTTAGTTTTGGCCTGCCATACTTGTTATTTGTTTGATTAGGCTGAGGCCCATATGTAATGGTACAGCCTAGGCCCAGAAGCCTGTCGTACCAATTATACGTCATCAAGTCCCCCAGTCTAGTATTGTTACTGCGTGCGGCGTTGTGCTATGTGCGGTGGATATTGCTAGACTTTATTCCTTTAATTTCGCATGCCTTCCTTCTTCTGAGACTTTTCCTTAACTGGTTAGGTAGGGTTGAGGTGATGTGTAATTACCCTAACCTATTATCTTCTGAATGACATGACGTGGTGGAAGTTTCCTAACTGTCATCATGTTCTCTTGCCGCCTATCCTGACCGTTAATTTATTTAGTGATTCACACGTGGCATCATCTTATCTCTTTTGAATTTAATATACCAAGAGTATAAATACTCCCCTTGTTTTTACTGTTTCTTTTTCCTTCATCGCCTGTTTTTGCCATTGTTGAAATTTTTCAAGATCTGTCAACCAATTTCCACGCTTTTCACTGCTTTACATTTCTTTAGGCCACCATGTTAGGTTTCCTTCCTTTGTTTATATTCCGTCATGAGTACCATATATGACATTAAATCTAAATTAACCCAAACGGCCTTAGACACATCATGCGTGAAGTACCATATTCTTGCTGATATTCATCTTGAGTTACTTGGTCCAAATCAAAGTATTTTGCAAAGTCCGACTGGCAAGATTGGTGTATATAGTCGGTTTTTTGATTTTGCCAACTACCAAATTCCTCTTTCCCAATTTTCTGTAGATGTTCTTGAGCACTTCCGCGTCAACCTTTATCAACTATCAGTATTTGGCGCGGCTAAAATTTCTCATTTTGAGATCTTATGTCGCGTTCATGGTTTTGAACCCACTATTGGTAACTTCCGTGTATTTTATATTAATTCATAAAATAAGGGTTGGATGGATTTTAGCAAGCGTTCTAACGCGGCTCCTGTTTGTCATAGCAAGCCATTAGATTCTGTAAAAAACTGAAATGATCACTTTTTCTGGGTTGATGCTACCTCTTTCCGTGCCGTTGCACAAAAGTAAAACTTTGAAGAAAGATCCTTTTCCCAAATCTTCTTAGTACAATGTGGAAGTGTGTGACTTCCTCCGTACTCATACTACTCCGTTTCGGAAATTTCCGAAACCTTTTTATGATGGGTTGGGATAAGTCGCTACTATGAGCTTGATAAGAACAGCTATCCTTCTTTCTTGGATGAAAATAATGAGAGTGAGTGGCTTTTCTTTGCTTTTTTTGTTTTTCCTTTCCATTTTGTTTCTAATTGTTCATTTTTGTTTGTTTTGTAGCTATGGATCTTTTTTCTTTCATTTCTCATGCTGATCCCACCAAGGTGAGAGTGGGTAAGATAGAAAAAGCAGGCGATCAAGTTTCGCTGCTTGAGGCTACTCGCGGACGTGTTGTTCCGCTTGCTCCTCCCGTCCCAGCTACTACGGCGAGTAGCGAGGGAAACATGACTGAGATCATCGACAGGTTGTTTGATGAAGGAAATGGTGTTGAGAAGGAACATTCTATCGGGGAGGTGAATATGTTGTTTTGTCGGAAGCAATTGTTGAGCCTGTAACCGAAGATGTTGCTGAGAAGCCCAGGAGGTTAAGGAAAAAAAGAAAAGCAACCAGGGATGTTAGCGGTTCCACTCTGCCTCTGAAGAAACTAATGGATGATTATGGCACCTCTAGTGCTTCTGCTAGTACTAGTGGTAAATCCCATGCTGTTATGCAGGACCTGCTAGACAACAATAAACTTGTTGCGGAAATTGGGATTACGACTGCAGCCACTGTGCCTCTGATTACCTCTTCCGTGACCCCAACGCCGGAACGTGAAAGGGTTGACCATACCGATTCTATTTCAGGACCTAACTTGCGGCAGTGAGGTTTGTAATTTCTTCGGATTCATCTCATCATTCTGGTACCTATGTTGTGGATGTTGAAGTGTCTTCTCTTGTCAGGTCTACTATTCTGGACCCCCCAGTGATGACCGCGGCTGTCGCCACTACTGCTGCTGTTGGGACTTCTCTGGTTTTAGTATCTAAAGTCATGGTTAAGCCTGTGAACCCTGCAATTTTTGGGGATTCTATGTCTACCAGCGGACATGATGTTGCAGGTCCTTCTATCCTGGTCCATCGAGAACTTTTTGCGAATTCCTTTTATGCTATTCAGGATATGAACCCTAAGACCCTGCACCGGGTATATGTTCCCAAGTGGACTGTTACTAATGAGTCTTTTCTGGATGACCCTTACATGTGTCACACCTTAACGGATCATCTGGCTCCTCCTGCCCTTTTTTCTCAACTTCGTGCTATGGAGTATGATCAGTTGTATGCTGAATTCAATGTGGGGGCGGCACGTCAGACGTGCCTTGGTGCCGAGGTCCGGATGAGGGCAGAGTACACTCTTAGAAAAAAGAAAATTTTAGAGGATAAGTGCGCCCAGCAGACTAACTTGTTGAAGGAGAGGGATGCTGAGATTTCCATCTTGAAATCTAAGCAATTGTTGAAGGAAGCTGAGGCCGCAGAAGCAATCCACGGTCGTGTTGCCACTATTGAAGCTGCGGAAGCTCTGCATGCTGCTGAGCTAAATCTTCTAAAAAAGAGAAATTCTACTCTTGAAGCCAAGATGCGTGCTTCCGAAGCAAAGGCTACGACTCTGGAGTCTAAAAAGTGTAGCCTTACCGATCATGTGTTTATGTGTTGTCTCTATCTTTGATCCTTTTTATATTTTTGTCTTTCTTCTGCTATAATTGTTTTTGCTTTCGGATGTGTCTTTGCTGGAGACTACTTGTGCCGAACTTTGCAACCAAGTCGTTGGTTATGAGATTTTTAAAGAACAAATCGAAGCCGTACAAGATGAGCAGGTTAGAGTCCTTACTGAGAAGATCGCGAAGGTAGATGCTAATTTGATGGGGATGGCCCTTCAATTGGATGATAAGTTTTATCCGAGCCATCTATCTACGATTGTCGGGCGAAGATGGATTTTAAGCCGTGGGCTGAAGCTTGCTGTTATCAAGTGTCTTCAATCGCCAGAATACTTATCCGTCTTGGGGAGAGCTATTGGGCGAGCGGTTGACAAGGGAATGCAAGATGGTTTAGCAGCTGGCATTGAGCATGGAAAGGCTGGAAGGTCTCTTAATGATGTGGCTGCCCACACCCCTTCCGCGGATGCGGATTATGTTACTGCAGTCAATGCTCTTCGCAACATGGATTTTTCTTTGCTGACTTTGTTGGCATCCCAGAAGGATGCCAGTGTTGCTAAAATAATGGATTCTCTTCGTTTGGAGGGTCCTGTCGCTAAGATTCCGGGCGCTGGCGAGTTGCAGCCTTCCCATGAACAACTTATGCTTCCAATTCATAGGCCGAAAGACAATGTGGTCCTTAGGGAAACTTCTCTATCTTTTTCATTGGAAGTTATTCATAACCGCATTCAGAGGATCAGGGGAGATGCAGAGGCACGACGTTTATCTCTTTCTGACGCTATGGTTCCGCTCATAGAACCTTTGTCCTCTGAAAACTTACTTGGTGAAGCTAGTACTACTGGAGTCCCTGTTACTGCTGATGCTGTTACTACCTTATCTACTACCTTTGCATAATCTGTGTCAGTTTCAGTTCCTTCGCTATCGGTAGCGGACCATGGGGATGTTCATGCTGAGCCACAGGTTGACGATCCTTCCTCTGGTGGAATTGTATTTGAGAAAAAAGAGCTGGAAACTTCTCCTGAACCTGTTGTGGGTAGTTGAACCTGCCGCTATGGCAGTGCTTCCTACCACCAGTTCTACTAGGACCTTTATCACTTTTTGTACTTTATAGTTCTTATCGCGGCTGCTTGTGGCCTTTTTGTTGCGGTTAACTGTACTTTGACAATCATGGTCGTGATGTAACATAACAATTTTATGTTTTGTTAACATGTTTTGGCTGCTATCTTTTAGTATCACTGTTATACGTTCGTGATGATAGTCTTAGTTAAATACTTGTGTGTTATTCTTCCGGTACAGGGCTTGAAAACCTCTTATGTACATGAGTTAATTGTTAGGCTGCTCATCCTTGTATTATGAGGAATAATGACTTATGTTTATGGGGTCATGCCTCTTTACGTGCGCGTCTTACCAATCACATAACATATAAAAATATATTGGAAAGTAAAATATAAAGTTTTAAATAACCTGTGAAGGGAGCTATGCTTCACATTTCATTCATTAAATAAAAGACATTACATGATAAGAGAAATTCAAATAATGCCCCTTCCGCTGCAAAGCTTGCGTGGGAAGGGTGTTTACATTTCATGGATGTAACATTTCTTAAGATTACGGACATTCCAAGTTCGCGGAAGGAGCTTTCCATTGTAGTCCCTGAGCTTGTACGCTTCGTTGCCTAATGCTTCTGTTACTTCATATGGTTTTTCCCACTTGGGGCTAAGCTTCCCGTTGTCTTTTGCATGGCTGGCCTCATTGCTCCTGTACACAAGATCTACAGGTTTGAAGCTTGTGTTGCGGACTTTTGAGTTGTAATATTTTTCCATTTTTGCCTTGCTCTTTGCTTCTCGGATTGCTGCTTGCTCTCTTCTTTCTTCCAAAAGGTCAAGGTTGATTTCCAAGGCTTCACCATTCTACACCATGTCTACCTTCGCTGTCCTTATGATAGGCATGCCAATCTCGGCTTGGATTACTGCTTCCGTTCTATACGTGAGTGAGAAAGGCGTATCTCCATTACTTGACTTGATCATGGTGCGGTGTGCCCATAGGACATGTGGAAGTTCTTTGGTCCAATCCTTGCTCCTTTTATCCAGCCATTCCTTTATTCCCTCTCCTAAACTTCTGTTTGCTCTTTTGACTAAGCCATTGGCTTGTGGGTACTTGACGGAAGCAAAGCATTGGTGGATGCATAACTTTTCACACCAGTCTTTGAACGGGTTGTCTCTGAATTGCTTTCCGTTGTTAGATATTATTTCCCCCGGAAGACCGAATCTATAGACTATGTTGTCCCACACGAATTTTTTGACCTAATTACCTGTTATTGTTGTGACAGGCTTTGCTTCAATCCATTTCGTAAAGTAGTCCATTGCCACTATTAGGAATTTGACTTTTCCGGGTCCCTCCGGAAAGGGTCCGGCTATGTCTATTCCCCATTTGTAAAATGGCCATGGGAACATGATGGGAGTCAATTTTTGCTGCGGGTTTTTTGGCACGGGGCGGTGGACCTGGCAGTCTTGACATGCCCTTATCAATTTTCTCGCATCCGAATGCATTGTTGTCCAGTAGTATCCTGTCCGTATGACCTTTGCTACCACAAATCTTGTTCTGGCATGCATGCTGGAAGATCCCTCATGAATTTCTCTTAAGATGTAATTTGCTTGTAATGGCCTTACACATCGTAACCATGGTCCAAGATAGGATTTCTTGTATAGGACCCTGTTGATTACAACGTACCTTCTTGACTTGCGTCGTATAACTCTTCCTTTTTCTTTTTCTGCGGGGAGTGTTTCTTTCGTGAGGTAATTATAGATTGGGGTCATCTATGTGTCCCCCTCTTCCTCTACAACTGCCATCACTTCCGCTTCATTTATAGACTTCTCTATAAGGTCCTCGACCAGGACCTATTTAGTTAAATGGGCAAAGCTGGTGGATGCAATTTTACTTAAAGCATCAGCTTTTTTGTTTTCGCTTCTTGGTACTTGTTTGATTGAGATTTTTTAAAGCTGTTGGAGAGCACTTTCACTTTCTCTAGGTACTGTATAATGCCAGGCTCTTTGGCTATGTAGGATCCGTTTACTTGATTGGCGACTAAACGGGAGTCCAGATTTTCTTGGAGGTTTTTACACCCATTTGTTCTACGATTCTTAGGCCGGCTATTAGAGCTTCATATTCAGCCTCGTTATTGGTTACGTCGAACCTGAATCTTAGGGCTAAGTGAATTCTGCTCCTTCTATATTTGTAAGTATTAGACCAGCTCTGAAACCATCTATACAGGATAATCCGTTCGTGAACAACGTCCATGGGTCCGGAAGTTCCTCCTCGGCTTCCATGGGCGTGTCTAGAGAGTCATCTTCCGGACGTTCCATTATGAAATCCGCCAAGATCTGTCCTTTGACTGATGTTCTTGGTATGTACTGTATGTCGTATTCACCTAGCTCAATACTCCATTTCTGCATTCTTTCTGCGACCTCTGGTCTTGACTGTATTTGCTTGATTGGGTGGTCTGTAATGACAATGATTGTGTGAGCCTAGAAGTATCTTTTTAACCGCTTGCTTGCATGTACTAAAGCTAGCACCAACTTTTCCATTGACGTGTAATTTATCTCTGGACCTTGTAAGGCGCGGCTAACAAAGTAGACTGGCATTTGCTTTGCCTCCTTTTCCGTCATTAAAAATGCACTTACGGCCTCCTGTACGGCCGCAAGATACACAATCAATTCTTCTTTCTCCATTGGTGCAGTTAATGTTGGGAGTTTTGCAATAAATTTTTTCATTTCTTTGAACACAGCCTCAGCTTTTGCAGTCCATTGGAAATCACTCTTCTTTGTGCATTTCTTTAAAGTTTTGAAGAACGATAATGACTTTTCTACTGATTTGGAAAGGAATATATTTAGACTTGCTAGCTTTCCATTCAACTTTTGTACGTCTTTTAGACACTTTAGGGATGGCAGGTTTAAAACAGCTCCTACTTTATCCGGACATACCATTATTCCCTCAGTATTCACTTTGTAGCACATGAACGTGCCTTCCTCTATTCCGAAGGTGCATTTCTTTGGGTTTAGCTTCATGTTTATTTCTCTCAGGGTTTTGAATGTCTCTTCCATGTCTCTTATTATTTCATGCTCTGTGTGACTTTTGATCACCAAGTCGTCCACATATACTTCCAAGTTTATGCCAATTTGCTTTTGAAATGTCTTATCTACCAAACGCTGGTAAGTTGCTCTAGCATTCTTTAAGCTGAAAGGCATTTTAAAATAGCAAAATACTCTTTGGCTCGTAATAAATGTTGTTTTCTCTTCATCCTCATTGGCCATTTTTATTTGGTGATGCCCTTTATATGCGTCTAGAAAGCACTTGAAGGGGTATCCGCAAAGGGATTCCACCTTCCAATCTATTTCTAGTAGCGAATAACCGTCTTTAGGGCATGCCTTGTTCAGGTCATTGAAATCTACACACATCCTCCAACTGTCATCATGTTTTTTTACCATTACTGGATTTGATAACCAACTATGATAGTGGACTTCTTTCATTATGTCGGCATCCACCGGTTTTTCCACCTCCTCTTGTATTGTTTTGTTTCTTTCTGGTGTCTGGCTTCTTTTCTTTTGTCTCACTGGTGAGCATCCTTCACACACATTTAGTCTATGTTCCGCTATGTGTCGCGGAACCCTGCCATTTTTGCTGGTTTCCAAGCAAATACGTCAAGAGTACGCCTAATTAAGTCACATAATGCCTTCCGTCCTTCCTCCGTTAGAGTGGAGCCTATTGCAATTATTTTCTCTGGGTGTTCTGGATGAATGGCCACTTTGATTCTTTCCTCTGCTGCTTGAATGATATCGGAAGGCCGTGCTTCAGGTTCAGAGACCATTGTGCATTCAAGTGGGATTGTCTTGTTACTCCAGAGGGTGAGTATCCCTCAAGAAACTAGGAATTTTAGCATTCCGTGAGCTGTTGACGGGACTGCTTGAATCTTCCTCACTCCTGGCCTACCTATGATCCCATTGTATGGAGACGGTGATCTTACTACCACAAAATTCATCCATGTAGGTGTGAAATGCTCCACATCTCCTATTTTTACTGGCAACATTATTTGTCCTATTTTCCATATAATTTCTCTACTGAAGCCAATGAGGGGTGCGGTAGCTGGAATCATTTGTCTTTTCACTTCTGGACGAAGCCTATTGAAGCAGTGTTCATATAGTATCTCTGAAACCGATCATCCATCTACATATATTCAGTGTATAAAGTGTCCTTCTATTTCTGCCTCAATGATCATAGGGCCTTCCGTCCCATCTTTATCCCCTAAGGGTGGGAACGAAATTTCCAGACTAGGGGAGAAGCTTTGTGTAACTTTCTGCCTGGCGACTCTTTGCCACGGCTGAACCATCAAGATTGCCAGAGGCTTGTCCTTTTCGGATGTTTCCCCCTTTTTTGGTGTCTTTGGTTGATCCTTTCCGCTACCTTGTTTAAGTTCTTTGATCACGTGCGACAGTTTTCCATTCTTGATTAATTCCTCAATTTGCCTTTTTAGGTGCATACACTCATCAGTATTATGACCTACTTCTCCATGAAATTCACAGAACTTATTGTTGTTTCTTTTTTCCACAAGAGTAGTCATTGGTGGCGGGGCTTTGAATTTGCCTTTGTCTAGAGCCAAGATTTCTTTTGGGGATTTTGTGAGAAGTGTGAATTTTTCACGTCTCCTCTCTGATCTCTGTTGATTCCTGAAATCTCCCCTTCTATCAAAATTCTGTTTTCTCCATACTTCCTGCTGCCTCCATGTCGGAGGTGCTTTATTCCGTGCTTGATTGGAGGCTGTCACCTCTCCTCAAAGGAACGCTGTGGTTACCCTTATCATCTCGTCCGCTGAATTTGGAATGTTATCATGCAGGCGTTTGATGAGCTCAGGGTTTGTGATTCCGTGCATGAATCCAGAGATTCTCATGCATTTTGGGGCTCTTTTAACATGCCTACTTTCAGTTTTGAACCTTTGCACGAAATCTTCCGTGGATTCCCCTTCTCTCTGCTTGATGTGGTGGATCTCTACGGGATCCTTGATGCACTTCTTTTGTTGAAGGTATTTTGCTAGGAGTGCCTTTTTCAAATCATCATAGCTATCTATAGACTTCGGAGGTAGGTCGTCAAACCATACCCTGGAGGACCCAGTGAGTGTAGAAATAAACGTGTGGCACCATGTCGGAATTGCCCAACGCTTTACTTTTGTAGCTGCCTGGAAGATTTTCAAGTGATCTTCCAGATCATCACTTCCGTCATATGTTTTGACGTTGTTTGGCATTCGGCTCTTTTTTGGGAGTTCGAAGTAGCGGATTCGAGGGTTGAAGGGATCTACTTCCTCGCATGTCCACGGTTAAGACAGATATTCCTCTTCGATGCTTGACTTCTGTTTTCTCGACTTTGACTTCCAATGTCCCCCTTCACTGTCTTTACTTTCTGAGAGCGGCTCCGCTCTTTGTGAACGGGAACCCTAGTAGCGGCTTTCTGAGTGTTCGGACACACTTCTTCCTCTACCCCTAGCCTATGGAACACATCTCCTTCCCTTCTTCTTTTATCTTCATGTTTTCGTCTGTGTGATGCAGATCTGTCTCGCCGTATCCTGGAGAAGAAGTTGGTTGGTTCCGGACTTCTAGACGTGATGCGGGAACGTCTGGACCTTAGCATCCTCCTGAGATCTCTTGCGTCCAGAGTCCTTGACTCGAAGTGTTGTGATACTTCTTGGATCTTTGAGTTTTTTCCAAAGCATCCTTCAAAGTTAAGTCGAGCTTTTACTTCTTTCAGTTTTTCTTGTTGCACTTTCTCATTGTGAACTTTTTCAGCTATTATTGGCAACGGCTGATGATAATGCTTATCACAGTATTCCCTAAAGACTGCGTCAGACGCGGGCCTGTCTGGATTTTTTGAGGTTTGCTCTTTATCTCTTCCCACTGTGTTTCGCACGGCGGACGTGGGTGGGGTGAGATTGAGCTCCGCTGGTCCACTCATGGTAAGTATTTTAGGAAACATAGGTGTGTACGGGTCCCACGGATGACGCCAACTTGTTAGTACAAAATGTGTCATGGGTATGAGATGGGCTAAGATCGCTTATTGGGTCGAACCTTCAAGCTCACCTTGGGCTGGATCTTGTACTAAATCAAGTGATTAGGATGATTTACTGCGCAATGAAAGTAAACCGTTAGCCTTATCGTGGGGAAAGGCCTCACGATTAGACTTCGGCCTGAGAGTAAGAAATCATATTGTCAGAAGTATGTGTGTGTATTTGGAGGAGTCAGAAAATTATATCTTTTGGTGTGTCAGAAGACCCCTATTTATAGGGGGTCTAGTACTAGGGTTTCCTAGTATTTCACCTACAATTGTAGTGGCCGGAGTGGGACCCTTGTCGGGCAAGGGTCCGCAGTTATCATGCTTGCGGTAATGGGTTTCCTTCCGCAGGCGGAAGCTAATCCGCGGATGACCAGCGGAAGCGGCCTGCGGTCGTCCACGTCCGTCTTGTTGTATCCGGGCCGTGGCCCGTATGATACCGGGCTTAATTCCACCCTGTTATGTCTGTCATTTGTTCACTTGGGTCGAGGCCTAAGTTTAATGGTACAACCCAGACCTAGAAGCTTGTTGTACCCATTATACGTCATCAGGGACTGTCAACCATATTCAACGGCCTACTCATTCATGTCATGGGACTAGTGGGATTGACCTTAAAATGACAAGTCTCTCTCACATTTAATTTTAACGAGGTTAATAACCCGCGCGGTGTTGCAGAGCGCGCGGGACTGTAAGACTCACTTTACAACGAATCGACAAGCTAAAAACATATTTCCATACGTATTTTGAATACACGTCGGAAGCATTGCGATATTGGGCTCGTTTTGTTTGTAATTGGACGATCTTTTCAGCTACATTCTTTTTTCGAATGGATCGATAGAGATTCGTTCAAGATTTGATAAATAAAATTTGTTATATTAAAAAGTCGTGGATAAGTTAAAGTTTAAGACTGGGTATGTAACACTTAGCATATTTCAGGGTGCGTTTTGATAATTGTTTTTTAAATATATATATTAAACTTCAACATTTTTTATGAAATCGGACGCACGCCGAAAATATTTCAATATTGGGCTTTTTTTGTTCTCAATTCGACAATTTTTTCAGCGACATTTTTTTTCCGAATAAATCGATAGATATTCGTTCTGTAATTGATAAATAAAGTTTGTTTTATTAAAAAGTCGTAAATATGTTAAAGTTCAGGATGTGTTTTGAAATTTTATTTTGAATTTTTTTTTATCTTGATGAACAGTGTTTTTTAATATTTTATTCGGGTACTGTTTATAACGTAATGCTCTTTAATATACTAACCCCCCAAAACACAACAACCCCCACAAAAACCCAACCCAAACCCCACCCCACCACAACACCACCACCAACCCCCCCACACAAAAAACAAACAACCCTCACCCCCACCCCAACAACCACAACCTAAAACACCTACCACATTACAATACACTCTCACCACCACCCATCCCAAATCACACTCTCACATAACTACTCCAACCCCCAAACTAACACAATAACTCACACCAAAAACAACACTCTATAACTCAACTAACACACTCTCTCTCAACACTCTCTCTCTCCCACCCACCCCACACCACACACCTACAACACACCTTCACACATCATATTCCATATCTCTACACACTACTCTCTACTCAAACACCACACCATCCCACAAACCTCACCCTCCTCTCACATCACACACTAAACCCCCTTCTCACACACCACTTCCACCCTCACACACACACACACACACTCACACACAAAACAACCCACAATCTTACAATCAACCAGAGTGACTCTATTTCCATCCCCTACCAAATACAAATTCAACTTTCACGCGCTAACAAAATCACATAAAAGACTTATAGCTAATATCAAAATAATATATATAGACACACAATGATATATATTCACCTCGCTCACTTCATCACACGCTAAATATAAAGATGATACTCATTATATATTATAGAGAACTACATACTCCTCCCCCAGCCTCACCCCTCCACTCTCATCTCCCCCCCCTAGATCCTAGCACGCTCGTCTCTCTTCGATCTTTTTTATCACTTCCTACATTACTTTACCATTCTTGGTCAGACCCCTCTCCCGCATATATAGAGTGACTCCCCAGTGTGTGCGATCTCCGCTGTCGCCGATTTTAAGTCCATCCCCTGTAATTAAGTACTTTACTCGAGAAAGTGAATCTGGCTAAATGTAAGAGAGAGAGTCTGTGTGTGTGCCCAATAGTAGATGTGAATGTATTCTGCTCATCTAGTGATGTATAGATAGATAGAGATTAATTTATTATATAGAGATAGAAGCACAACACTCTCACCCGCCCCACCCCGCAACCCGTCAGTTTTACGAAATAGCCCCTCGGGTATTTACGAAATAGCCCCTCGCATTATGTGTCAAATTACGAAAACTACCCTCACTTTATAAAAATTTACAAAATACCCCTCACTAACGACCGTTAGTTCAATTTTCAATTTTAACAATTTACAAAAATAGTCCTTAGGAAGTAACGACCGTTCTTAGATTTTATTTAGCAATTTACAAAAATAGCGTTTAAGGTTATCGGTCCGTTGTAGCGTTAGTCTTTTGCGCCCCGCGACGGAGCGGGGTTGTAACCTTTGTTGTCCTTGTTCTTTTTGCCTTTTGGCTTTTAATAATATCTTTGCTTTTCAAAAAAAAAGTTTTTAGACCATTACCATTTTAAAAATTTTTGCAACCAGCGAATTAGTTAATTGCGGTCACCTAGAATTGGATTTTTGAATTTATGGCATGTGAAAAGTTTGGGTATGAGAATTTAAAATAAGGGCCCATTCGGTGTATGTTTTTTGGATTTCAGGAATGCACTGAATCGCAAAATAACTGCTTGGTTGAAAAAATTTGGCTTTCAGACCATTGAACATGGTCTTTTACAAAATACATCACATGGGTGGGGTTTGCTAAAAAAAAAGTCATCTTTAAATATACT
>BQNB010139456.1:0-11690 GCA_026074375.1 Tanacetum coccineum
CATAGTGTTTGATATATAGAACCCTAATAGAAATTAATAGAAAATAGCAAAGTTTTACATTGTGTTCTTCTTAGTACTTGTGTTAAGATTCCGCATTAGCACATAGTATTCATAGTTATTGTCTCTCATATAGTTGATTTGGATTTATTCAAGTTAGCTATTGTCTTACAAAAGGCTAAACAGATCCAAGACTTTGGACCTACAGCTATGGTTTATGGGTGAACTATGGTAGTTGCATAACATATAATGGTAACTTAATATGGAGGGAAATCGTCTAATTCGACCATTTAGCATTCCTTAAAGTATGATGATCCTCTAGTAAAAAACGTCAAATTTTAGAAAATGTAAGTGTAGCATTTTAGTGATTCTCATTCATGGATTCTTAAGCATGGGATATTATTACATGCTGATATATATAAATATGTATCCATTTACTCGTACTATGTTACATCTTATTATAAGTGTAAGTTTTAATTACGCGCACCATTATTTTAGGTCACGATTCGGATCTCTCGACTTCATTTCTTCATTGTTGCTCATGATGTACGCATCGTTGTCATAGTTGTTCACTTGTTGTTATTCTCTTATCCGATACTTTTATCTCAGGTGAGTTCATAGCCCTACCTTTTCCTCTTTTTAATGGTTTCATAACTATTTTTGGGGTGATAATACATGCTCGTTTTACCGAATAACTTATTGATTTCTACTACATGAGCGTTACATGAATGTTTTTACTAAATCTTTTATGTGCCTACCACATGATTTCTAATACATGGTTGTTTAATACTGAATTTATTAAAGCTTGATCTGCTTACTACATGATTTGAGACTATTGATTATCTATTTACAAAATCATGAGTTTTGAATACATTATTGTTTTACTAATAAAACACAAGTGCTTGAAGGGTATGCCTGACTCGATTATGAAATTACCTGCATGAGTCACTATTGCCAAAGTCTCTAATTTCATGAACCGTTAATTGCCTTATAGGGGTGAACGCTAGTATATTTAATAGATCTATTGGGTTTGACAACCCCGTTCGAGGTCTGAATCAAATTCTTTCGAGCACCTTTTTAACAAACGATTTGTATTGAGAATCATAGGTATGAGGCAATAATACCTAGTACTGGGGCAACTATATTTGCATTTGATATGCGTTATTGTCAAGGTTTCGGTGTCATGAGCTCAATGCGGTAATGTTGAATTATACTTTGAAATACTATCGCTGGCTGATCTTAAACCTTGTGATCCACTACTAGCATACTTGATTTATTAAATTACTACTTGTATTTCGACAACAATTCTTTTAAATGTTGTAACGCTACTTTTCTTACTAAAATATTACTTGATTTATTTTAATATTGTTTTTACTTAAACCTATGAATTCACCAACATTATTGTTGATGTTTTTGCATGTATTTTCTCAGGTTATATCTTGTTAGCTGAGCTTTGGGAGCATTCGAGACGCGTGGATATCAACAAAACTCAAGAACTCAGTTTTCTTCACATTCGATAACTTTTTAACTTCAAATATACAAAATAATTCACATTTGAAATCTTGTAATCTTGTTAAATTATAAATTATTGGGACCTGATTTTACTCTGAAATTTTAATCGAATGTGACATTTTATTAAAGTCTCTTTTGAGGTCGTTTCCTGTAACTTGTACTTTATACTATGAAGTAGCACCCCAAAGTGGTATTCTGCTGCGTGTTGTGATTTTATGGGGGTGTTACAATCTAAATCTGCTTTGAGTCTTTTAGCTTTTTCTTATTGCTTATTAGTCCTTTATTCCTAGCTTAAAAATAGTGATCATAGACTTTAAAAGTCCTTTAATAGCTGTTTTGTGTCAACTGTCTTAAAGCTTTTTAGTGTTTTTCAGCTTATTTTCTTTTCTTATTTCTAGTCCTTAAAGCTTATTAGGTCTAGGTGAGGGTATGTTTTCAGCTTATTAGTCTTTTGTTAGTTTTTTGAGTCTTATAGGTGCTTATCAAATCTAATCAGTCTTAACTTCATGCCATATGGTTTAAAATCCAAACTGTCACTTTTAAATTGTGCTTATTCTAGCTTAATTTTAAGTCTGGCAAAAAGTCCTTTTTAAAAATAGCTTATTTGAGCTTAAACTTTAGCTGGTTTCAAAAGGAAAATTAAAAAAATAAGTTTTCAAAAAGGAAGTCACAGGGTTTGAAGCTGTGACCTCCCTCACATAACACCAACACCTCAACCAAGTGCGCCCTTGGGTCTTTTCTGTTATACCTATGCACTATTTAATTCTTGTACTAGTTTTAGGTTTAGCTTAATCTGCTTATTCAAATTTTAGCAGCTTATTGATAAGAGCTTTTTCACTCGTTTTTCTTTGAAAACCCTTCGAATAGTGTCTAGTATTTTTTAATAATTTTTTCATAATTTTCATTTAATATTTTTAATTGAATTTTTAGTTTAAAAAGCTTTAAAATTAGTTTTAAAAATAATAAAAATACAAAAAAAATATTTTTTGATTTTTAAAAATTAGTTTAAGTCATTTAGGGTTAAGAAATTTACAATTTGAGTTTTTAGAGTCTTATTTCGTCTTATTTGATAAATTAGTTTGATTTTACATTGTTTTTAGTTTTAAATATTGTTGCGATTTGTTAATTGCTTTAATTCTTAGATTAGCGTGCCTTTATATGCTTTTATTTTGTGTTAGTAGATTTAGAATCTAAAAATCAAAATATTGATTATTCAAGCACGCGATCACGAACCGAAACAAGGTTTTTAATTTACACTTCGTCGGGATACGACATCCGAGATATAAAATATTATTTGCCCTCAAGCAATTTTTATATCAAACGAGATTCTCTCTATACTATTACTTATTTGGTATTTTAGGATATATATATCTTATATATAGACTAAATAACTCAAATCAAGCACTTGTCGCACTGAATAATGCTCCACCATCGCGCCAGTGGGCCGTTAAAAATCAGGGTCTCGTATAACGATTTTGCTAAACCCGTTGATCCTCAAACTCGCTTTGCAAATACTCGAGGTACCCAAGTACCCATTACAAGAGTCAAAACCACCAAACAAGGATACCATCTAGTTTTACGTAATGGACTTGGGTACACTTAAACTCGAGTCGACCAAAGACCTCTCTTACCCATTCCTAATATGAGACCTTCTAACTCAAATAATCGAAGACCTTCTTTTCAAAACAACCATTCTTCTGAAAGAAGAAATTTTTATAATAATCTAAAGTCTTCGTCTTATCATCACAATACCTTCCAAAAGAGAGAAAACTCCTACCTAAATCATAAACTAAAAACACCTTGAAGCATTGGACAAAAATTTCAAAACCTCCATGACTTCAAAACAATCCTTGGTCCACATTCTTGAGGTACGGTCTAAATAAACTATGTGTATTACTTTAAGAACCAAGAATGTTTGACTTGGGCACTTTGTTTGCTAACCACAACGGACCCAAGAGCAAGTGGGTACCAAAACCTTGAGTTACATTGTTAATTTTAGGTATGGCATGAGCGTGATTTTTAAACGGATCATCGAATTGTGGATAGTGGTTGCACCAATCACACTGGTGTAAATAGAATACTATTCAATTAATACTCCTTAAATCAAGATAGGCATATCATACGTAAAAGCGGGGTCTTCAATTTAGGTAACATCATTCCTACTTCTAAACATGAATTTTGTCTTGCATCCATAGTAGATAACTCAACCCTTTGGCATAGAAGACTTAGACATGCTAATATCCGATTGATTCAAAACATAGCCTCAAAGGAACTAGTATGGATGCTACTAAAAGAAATTTTCGACAATCATTTCTGTGATGTATGTAAAATAGAGAAGCAAGCCCATGCTAGTCATAAGCTTATAAACATGATTTCAACCACTAAAGTATTAGAACTTTTACATATGGATTTGTTTGGTCCTTTATCTATTCAAAGCTATGGTGGAAATTTTTATACTTTGGTAATAGTAGTTGATTACTCAAGACATACATGGACATTATTTCTAAAAACAACAAAATGAAGCTTTTGATAAATTTAAGCTATGGTGGAATTTGATAATGAAGTTCAATTTGGAATCTTTTGTGACAAACATGGAATCTCATAACTTTTCGGCACCTCGCACTCCTCAATCTAATAGGGTTGTTGAAAGAAAGAAACAAACTTTGCAAGAAATGAGTCATACAATGTTAAATGAACAATTCGTCGCACAAAGATTTTGGTGTCATGCCGTAGAAACCGCCGCATACATACTTAATAGGGTTTTAATTAAGAAGACTATTAATAAGACACCATATGAAATACTTAGAGGTATGACGCCTTCCTTAGAATACTTTAGAGTGTTTGGATGTAAATGCATTATATCCAAATCATTAGAAAACCGTGTCTTGAATGACTTAATTTCCTACGATGGCATTTTCTTAGGATACTCACAAGCATCAAAGGCATACATTGTACTTAATAAAGAAACATTGAAAATTAAGGAATCACTTAATATCACATTTGATGAAAGCCTATCAAAATCTAGGACATCACCTTTGGTAGATGATGACATGATTAAATAACATGCCGTTCAAAAACATGATAGAATCCAAAATCCAAACTACGATCTAGAAGAAGTCATACCTAGGGTAGAAAACATTATGGAAACTAAAGACCGTCCTATAAATCAAGTGATAGGAGAATTAGATGCAAAGACTCTTAGGTTACATGCCCAAGATAGAAGTAATTTATTTGCATTTGTTTCGACCATAGAATCCAAGAACATTAAGGAAGCCATCAAGGATAAAAGTTAGACAATGGCTATGCAAGAGGAACTTGATCAATTCATACGTAATGATGTTTGGGATCTTGTTCCTTATCCATTAGGTCACACCATAATAGGAACCAAATGGGTATTTAGAAATAAGTTAAATGAAAATGGTGTAGTATGTAGGAATAAGGCTAGATTAGTAGAACAAAGCTATAATCAACAAGAAGGTATTGATTATGATGAAACTTATGCCCTAGTTTCTAGATTAGAGTCAATTAGAATTCTTCTTGCATATGCATGTTGTTATATGTTCAAACTTTTCAAATGGATGTAAAAAGTGCTTTTCTATATGGAGTCATTGACGAGGAAGTGTATGTTGCACAACCTCCTGGTGTTGTTGATTTTTAAAAACCAAATCACGTTTATAAGCTTAAAAGGCCTTATATGCACTTAAACAAGCTCCTAAAGCTTGGTACGATTAATTGCAATCCTTCCTCATAAATAACAAATATAAAATGGGAATAGTAGACAGCACCTTATTTACTAAAATAAAGGATTCACATCTCATCATTATTCAAATTTACGTTGATGATTTTATCTTCAGGTCTACTTGTCAATCGCTTTGCGATGAATTTTCTAAATTGATGCATGATGAATTTAAAATGAGCATGATGGGTGAGCTTCTAACACCCCCAAATCTGGGTAGCAGCAGAATGTTGAATATCCAAGGGCGTTACTTCATAGATCAATAGCACAAGATATGAGAACGACCACTAACGTGTCATTTTAAAAAGATACATTGGATTAACAAAATGCTTGTTCATTACATAAGCTCATGGCTTCAAATTGTTCGACAATATAAGTAAATATTTCAGTTTATAACAAATGTCCCCAAAATGTAATACGCCCAAATCTTTAGTACTGACTCTTTCCAAAGAGTGACCCCCAAGTTGGTGAATTCATAGGTTTATGTAAATCAATAGTAGGACCGCAAGATTTCCAAGTGTATGATTGAGCAACAAATGCAAACATCATAAAAAGTAATTACGTTTTCCTAAGCTCATGACACTGAAGCTCGACAGGTATGAATGTAATAAATTGCCAATAATGCCCATGAATGATGTTCTAACCCGAAACATCCCAAATCCAACATGTTATAATGTTCGTTCTCGGTGAAAGCTAGTCACCTGAACGGGGATGTCAATCCTAAATAGATCTACTCGTAACATTCGCGCTTACAATCCAGTAATTGATAGTTCATGATAAAGGGCTCAGTGGGTTATCGCTACTTAGGCAAACACAAAATCATAGTATAAAATGTACACTTGAGTCCAATTTGTAAAACAAGCATGTTCTCACCCCAAAGATGTAAATCATTTGAATAATTGTAAAACATGGGGCTATGAACTCACCTTAGAAGGTAGTCCTCTGAATGATAAATATATATCCAAGTATAGCAATGAATCACACTGTCAAATACCTATGTAAATACGTTCAAGTCTTAGTCTACAAATTTAGGCTAAAGATTCAATGTATAAACTACAATAAGTTACTAGTTGTTGATCCCACGCCTTGATCGATTCTTTACGTAGTAAAGTGTTTGTTACCTTGGAAGAATCCAAAATAACAAAGATTGAGACTTTGTATGTATACCAAAGTGTATGCGGAATCTACACTTTGATACTCTAGAGGTGTTTATCAATAGAACAGTAATAACCAAACAAACAATGAACAATGAACAAACTGCTTCAATATTATTAGAATAATACGAGTACTCTTGTAGTACTGGGGTTACAAACCTTGAAGCTATTACAATCTTTCTCTAAAAGTATTTCTATCTCTTGAAAAGTATATATCTATTCTAAACATAGGATCTCCTTTTATAGAACACAAGGAGTCCTTTACAAAACTAACTACCTATCTTTTAGGATCAGTTACCAGCATCCCATAATAATCTCCATGCATACTTATCTCCAAGTCAGCAGCTTTGACCATCAGCAGTATTAACTCTTTCTCCTAGCAGTATTAACTAACACCAGCAGTACTAAGTTTATACTGGCAGTACTAACTTCATTAGTACTGTTAGTTGTACCTTGGCAGTATTAAGTCTTGTGAAGATTTATTCCTAACAATCCTCCCCTAAACTTGTGATTTACCTTCAAATCTCAAGTTTCTTCTGAGTTAAATCTTCAAGTCTTCTTCTTCTGCTGATGATTCTTTCAAACATTTTCTACTTCTGTATTTGAGATTCTTATGAACCTTGAGAAGTTCAAACGCTTTGAATATACATGAATCAAATCTAATTGCATTACTTAACATCTTTGACATCATCTTTGACTTTAAAGGATATTTTCTTCTCTGTCAGATATGATTTTGATACCCATTTTTCCTATCAAAGAATGTGAATACCACAAAAATCACATAATCTCCAGCTTATCAAATTGTATTCATGCTGATTTTTCCAAATCTCATCTTCTTCATCAGACTCAAATTGAGTATATATAATCTCCCCACAAACATAAAATCAAAATACACTCTCTGTCTTTGAAGCCCCTATACTTTTCCTTGACTAGTCTGTACAATTCCTCTACATCTGTCTATAAAAACTTCACTGCATCTCACTCAAAACTTTGTAGTTCTTGGAACTGCCATCTCCTCTGAAAACTTGATAATACATGAAATTCTCTGTCAAAACACAAGTCTTCCAATCTACAACTGGGAACTTTGTATATAGAGATTCAACCTCTATAGGAACCTCTTCTCTTGGTATTATATCCAAAAATCCTTTGAGTTCTTCCTTCTCAGCATCTTCCTCCATCTTTTGTCTCTTCCTTGTGCTTTTTCTAGGAATAGATTTCTTTCTCTTTGCTCCAGTTTCTTTAGAGACTTCTTTCATTTCCTTCTGAGTAGCCACATCTTCTTCTTCAATCTTTTCAGGAGACTTCATCTTTTTAGGAGACTTTTCAGGAGACTTCTTCTTTTCACTTCCATGTTCTACATTCATAGGCTCAATATTTTGATTAAAATCCCAAACTTTTTCAAAGATTGGCCTAATCTCATTGTAAGACATTCCCTTGAAGTCACTAATCTTGTAGTTCCCCTGATTCTTCAAGTATTTGATCATATTTTTCCTTGCTTGGGCAACTGTCTTTGGCTTCATTTTTAGAGTATGATACCTTATGACTGAAGGATCATTCCAATCTATCTTCTTAGTAGACTTGGCTTCAGCCATAGCTCTTTGTCTTTCCTCTTCATCCCACTGTCTTGCAATCTCTTCATCTCTTGCAATCTGAGCCCTTTGTTCTTCATTCATTTGTTCTTCAAGTCTGATGGCTTCAGCAAAACTTAACCTTTCTTGTTCAAGCTCCTTCTTAGACTTCTTCTTGGGCTCAGACTCTATCATTATGGCTTTTCCCTTGTCTTTTCTTGTCCTTTTCTCTTCACTCCTTCTTGTATAAGTAACAGTTCCTCCAGCAGTACTAAGATTTACCTCAGCAGTACTAACTATTGGAACTTCTTCACTAGCAGTATCTTTTATTGCTCCAGCAGTACTAACTTTATGAAACCCTTAATCGAAGTTTTTATGGAAAATACCCTCAACAGCATTAACTTTCACCCAGCAGTAGTAACCCATCAGTAGTAAGTTATGACTACAAACACTTAACTTTGAGTCACCAGCATTAACTCCAATTCCATTCTAAACAGCTTTTCCATCATCAATTTAACACTTTTCTTTGCTTTCCTGCAAAATGTTAGTCCAAAAACCAAGAAAACACAAGCTATAGCAATTTTTACAATTATCACAGTATTAATTATACCTAACAGTATTAAGTATAACTAACAGTAGTAACTCATCAGTATAAAGTATAACCAGCAGTATTAATTATACTTAACAGCAGGAACTTTTAATGACATGAATAACAATATTAATTCATACAAAACTCTACAAAAACATAAAGAGATAAAAGACTTTAAAGATTTAGCATTCCAATACTAACAATCAAATATTGAAATCTACTTACATCAAAAGCTTTTGTAAGCAAATCTGCAACATTCTTATCAGTATGGATTTTGACCATTTGAATCAATTTCTTTTCATTGCAATCTCTAACAAAAAGATGTCCTATCTCTATTTGCTTGGTTTGACATGAAAAAACAGGATTTTTAATTTGTGGCTACTTTTCAAGAAAAGAAACGAAGGAAAAATTTATTATATAGTTCTGGAGACGGCTTAAGAAAAACCAACGATTATATTAGTAATTCATAATATCTTTATTGCTATCGTTAGTGTCTAAATTTTAAACGAAGGTTGTATATTGTCGTCCCTAGTAGAGCTTTACGAGTGGTGTAGTGTTGGTTAGATCCAGTTAAAAATATACACCACACAATGACACATCAAGTTTTTGGCGTCGTTGCCGGGGAGTGAAAATTAATCTTGATTTTTATTTTATATTTTTGTTTTTACATTAGATCTAACCCTTAGGATTAGTATAGTTTAGAGTAGTTTATATTCCTGCTTGTTTGCTTACTCTGTTTGTTTGATACGGCATATTCAGTTTATTGAATACGACGTCTTGATTATTTAATAGTTTTTCTAGTAAGATTGTTATAGGATGGACGATCCAAACATTACTATAGAGGAATACATCAGGCTCAAGGAAGAAAAAGCTCGAAAACGTGGTAAAGTGTTTAACTGGGAAACTGCTAAGTATGGTAAGATCTGGTATGATGAAGACCGTTATCCCAGTTGTAGGATACCTCTTGTTGGATCCCACTTTAATAGATCGAATTCCTTAAGCATGTTTAAGGTTTAGTTATATTAGATAAATTTAACATAACTATAGTAGAAACTCTTTCAGCAGTCTTAATCTTTGAGCAGTAGTAACTTATACACCAGCAACATTAACTGAGCAGCAGTAACTTTAAGATCATCAAGAAGTCTTTTAATCCCAACAATCCTCTCCTAAACTTGATATTCTTTTTCAAAATCTCAAGTTTCTTCATTGAAAGCTTCATTAATCACCAGGATGATGCTTCCAAACACTTTATCGATTTTAAGTTGTTTTGTGAGAAGTTTAAGAAGCTGATACGCCATTTCACTAAAGTGATCACATTGAAGCTTCTTGTTTAACATATGAGTAATTATAGCAGGTGTAAGGGATATCTCTTCTCTACCAACATATGAATGTACACATGTTGCATCCTTAATGAATGAACTCCACAGGAGTCATATAGCTTCCAATCCAACACTCTGTAATCCTGTTGATTCTTCCATACTTGATCTTCAACATGTGGTTCAAACATTGTCTTTAAATCTCCATATAAAATCAAATCTAAGTCTTCCACTGGTCTTGTTGATCTATATTTAGCTTTTACCAGCTTGTATAAATCTTCTAAGTCTTCCCTGCTAAAACTTTTAAGCATTTGACTAAAGACTCTGTACATTTATGACTTTCCATAAGCTCTTCTTTCCTTCTTTGTGGATCTTCCAGTCAACAATAGTTGGAGGCTTAGTAGCTAAAGGTACAACATCAATTGCTACCTCTTCTTCATCTGGAATGACTTTAGTTAGACTTTGAAGCTCTATTGTTTCTTTATCCTCATCCACCTTCTGCTTCTTAATACTTTCTTGTTCCAACTCTTCTCCTGCTCTCTTAGAACTACCTTCCACCAAGTCTATTCTGAAGTCAACAAATGTATTCACCCTCTTGAAAGCTTTGTCAAACATCTTCTGAATAGAATTAAAAGATTTATTCTTCAAGTCTTTAGGCTTCTTTCCTTCCATATTCTTCAGGTAAGTACATATGATTTTTCTCTGTTGAGCTTGGGTTGGTGGTTTGTTCCTCTTTTCTTTTTCTCTTTTAGCTGCAAAGTGTTTTCTTCTTTGCTCTATGTATTCTTTAAATAATGTGGCTTTTTGTTCAGTTGTGAACTGTTCTTGTTCTTCAGCTTGCAGTCTTTGAGCCAACTGGTAATTAGCATCAACCTTAGCCTGAATATTGTCCTATTCTTCAGTCAAGGCAACATTGGCTTCATCATTCTCCCTTGCAAGTCTCTCCTCTTCATCAAACTCAGCTTGTAATTTTGAAGCAATTTCTTCATCAAGCCTGATTAGATCTTTCTTCTTTGGCTTCACATAGACTTAACAGGTTCTTCTACCATTATTCCTTTGCCTTTGTCCTGAACTTTTGCCTGTGATGGTTGTTGGTATGTGCTTAAATACACATACTTTTTACCTAATAAAACGAGCTAAAAAGACCAATAATGACCAAAAATACATAAAAAATGCATTGTATACGTGTATTTTGTGAATCGTGTCTTGCAGGTATGGATATGTCACAAAAAGGACAAAAATAAAGCAAATACGGACAAAACCAAGCACGAGAATGGAAAGAGTGCAAGAAATCAAAGTCGAAAGGCGTATTTACCCTTAATGGACCAACCCGTAACTATTTTATTGGGCCGGATCAACCCATTAAGAATAATACTTATAAAACCTTAAGCCTTTATTAAACAATCCAATCCATAAATCCATGATCCATTAATCTTGGCCCAAATTCAAGTCAAAGCCCAACTTCTATAACCTGGGTCAAAGAGTTGGTCAAACAAAGTATAAAAAAAAGAAAATAAAAGCGGGAAAGATGGTTTTTACTATTCACCCTTCGTCCCAAATCTCACCCTGCACCTCTAACACCCAATTAACCCAGCTTAAATGTAAATTAACCCTTCTAGATGGATATGACGCACGCAATGACGGTTTTGGCAGGCCACACTGGCGATCCTAATAAATTTGATTAGACGATCTTATGGTACTGAAATCAAGGGCTCCCAATGATTGGTTTGGAATGAATGGACAAGATTGAAGGCTTGGGACGCTCCTCTAGGTTCTGGATCCTTCTCCCCTCATCTATAAAAGGAGGCTCACTCACAC
>BQNB010139458.1:0-17555 GCA_026074375.1 Tanacetum coccineum
ATATAATGCGTTTATTAAAAACCAAACTTGGACTCTAGTACCTCAGCCTACGGACACCAATATTGTTCGTTTTATGTGGCTTTTTCATCACAAGTATTTGGCAGATGGCTCTCTTAGTCGCTATAAGGCTCGTCTTGTGGCGAATGGTAGTACCTAGTTAGAAGGGGTTGATGGTGATGAGACGTTCAATCCTATTGTCAAACCCAAAACTATCCGGACTGTTCTTAGTTTGGCTGCTTCTTGACATTTGCCAATTCATCAGCTTGATGTCAAGAATGCTTTCGTACATTGTGATTTATCTGAGACTGTATATATGCATCAGCCTCCAGTTTTTGTAATTCTGAGCATCCTGATTATGTGTGTTTATTACAACGTTCTCTTTATGGGCTCAAGTAGGTCCCTAGAGTGTGGTTTCAGAGGTTTGCTACTTATATGACTCGGGTTGATTTTCATCATAGTCGTTGTAATTCTTATTTATTCATTTACAGACAAGGACGTGATACTGCTTATTTGTTATTGTATGTTGATGATATTATGCTCACTACTTCTTTTAAGACCGTGTTGTAACAGATTATTGGTTCTTTACATTAGGAGTTCTCTATGACAGATCTGGGTTCTCTTAATTATTTTTAGGGTATTTATTTTTCACGTGATTCTACAAGAATGTTCTTATCTCAGCGCAAGTATGTTGTTGAAATTCTTGAGAGGGCACATATGGCTACTTGTAATCTTAGTCGGACTCCTGTTGATACCGAGTCTAAACTAGACACTGATGGTACTCCGATTTCTGATCCAACATTATATTGGAGTCTTGCATGTTCTCTTCAGTACCTTACTTTTACTCACCGGGATATTTCTTATGTAGTTCAGCAGGTTCGTCTTTATATGCATGATCCTCGAGAGCCTCATTTCTCAGCTCTTAAGAGGATCTTGCAGTATGTTCGGGGTTGTAACAACCCCCAAAATCAGGTAGCAGCGGAATAGTAACATTGGGGTGCTACTTCAAGTACAACAAACAAGATATAGGAAATGACCAAGAATGGACGTTTTAAGATAATATTTCATTTATAGCAAAATAAGCGAGTAATACATTAGGGTCCCATTAGTTTTTGATGTCAAAAACATCCAACATACATTTAAACAAAATCTCAAAGATGGTCTTAAGTTTATGAAAGACAAAAGTTGCATATAATTTAGATAAAAACAGAATCCATCTTCATGATATCCGCCACGGCTCCCATTCAGTCTTCATACCCTTGGACCTAAATTTTTTCATGATAAAAAGTCAAACAAAAGTTGAGTAAAATCATAGGTGTTGTTGGTAAATTGGTGGACCACAAGATCGATGTATAATAGACTCTAAAACACATTTAGTAGTCAATGTTTCATTATTGCTAATAACTCATAGAACGCGAAGCCTTAACTCGATTTGTGCCCCTAATGTTTAGGATGTTTGCCAACAACCTCTAAAAAAGTTTATCAATGGTTAAATGCACATGGTCAACTTGTGGACCAGTAATTCCAGGTGGGGATTGTCTGTTACGATAGATCTATACGCACAAACACTCGCGCTCACTACAATAGCAATTGACGGTTCATGATTATAGTAGGGACTTTATTGCATTAGTGGGTAACTTTAGGCAATAATATTCAGGCAGTAATCTGGATAGCATACAGTTTAAAACACTTTGAAAACACTTAGAAAAACACTTGTGTCCAATAGTAAAACAAGCAATGTAATTCACCCCGTAGAGTTTGTAAAACAATTAAGTGGTAAAAAGGGGGCTATGAACTCACCTTGAGTACTGATAGTCCAATAATCACAGATAAAATGTCACGCAAAACGTTGAAATATGAAAATATTTAATTAAGGTCGAATAGTTCACGAGTACTTCAATTTATAAAATTGATATAATCTTATAGGTTGTTACATCGTAATATTGTTCGGCGTCTATCATAAATAAAGGGGTATTGACATGAACGTTCCAAGGAGTTAGGATACTTTAAATCGTAAATCCAACAACATCGTCGATACGCCATCCGAAGAGGCCTCATTATGAAACTCCCTAGTAATATAGCACTTTGATAACCACTCAATATTCTATATAGCATAATCACCGACTAATCGTTTTAGTAAAATAATATTTATAAAGTGAAAACGTTTATAAATATACTTTTCGTAAAAATGACCTAATTTGGTCGTTTTAAGCCCGTTGCTCGCGTTTCTTACGTCCACGTCTTCGTAGTAAGACGAGCGATCAAAATATTACATTTTTAAGTTTTTAAGATTCTGCGATGAATAGTAAAATTACTGTTCACAACAGCTCGTTTGTCGTTTTAATTAGCGTAAACTCGTAATCGCGATAACTTATTCGTTTTAACTCCGATTTTAGTGATTCCTTCGAGTACTTTCTCGTTATTAAAAGTTATATCATATTTTAGATGTTTTAAAAATAAAAGTTGCTGTAATGAATAGTAACTTTTTATAAAAATAGTTTTATAAAAGTATTTATAGTCGTAAACTCGTTTTTAACGTATCTTTTTCGTTATAGATCGGTTTTTCGAGTTTCTTATCATTATGGAATCGTCATGAAGCGTATTATAATTATATTAAGTCAAACTTTCTGTATGAAATTCGGATTTTAGACAGCCCCTAAGTATTTAAGTGTATAACTTTATAAAAACTTGTTTTTTATGTATTATTAACTTAGTAGTTTACTATAAAAAACTTCTTAAAAACACGTTTTGACACTTGTGGTAACTTATGAAATACATGCTACCAATATCATCCATAGTCCTATGTAACAATTCTTTACAAGTTTTAACCTTATTTCTTTCATTATTTGATGTCAACATGTGAAAGATTTAGAGATAACTTATAAACCCTAATTTACCTAAACATGTTTATACTTAATCCATAGGTTAAATATTTTATTTTTTACTTTTCCTGGGTATATAGGACCACTATGACATCAAGACATAAGTGTATAAATTGAGTTAACTGCAAATAAAAAACCCATTTCTACACATTTGAAAAAAAGATCATTAGTTTTAAAATGTTGATTTTAGTTCGTAAATAACTATAACACAAAAGAAAATCAAACAATTAAAAGTATGAAGAGATTTAGAAAGACCTTAGTAGTGATGAATATAGGATGATAAAAATGAATGCCTTAAACCATGTTTAGACTTAGAAATCCCAAGCTTTCAAGCTTATAACCCTAGATTAGGTTTCCAAAATCCTAATCTTTACTTTTTCTTCTTAATACTTGCAAATGGTGATCCAAGGCTTGAATATGACTTAATACATCTTAGGATAGATGTATAAAGGGTTGTATAATCTTAGAAAATCAAAGTGTGGATTTGTTTGGATGGCTTAATTGAGCCGTGAGTTTTAGGGTGTAAAAGGGAGAAGAAAATGAACATTTCAAAGTAAAGAGTATGAAAATTTTAATAGGACATGCAGAGCCATAATTTATTAGTAAAAATATCTTGCTTACTTAACCATGGTTACTTTACTAAACCCTAGGTTAAGTAACATGCCACAGTTGATATAAAAGTGTAAGAGTTTATTTCATATATATCTTTATATTATCTAAATATTAATTGTGATAATTAAAAAGTCGCTGTTTCTATTTAATATTTATCGGACATATATGATATGTATATGATGTAATTTTTGATTATTTTGAGTATTGGGTATATATCATGGGTTTTCGTTTAGGGCGTAGTTAGAGTTCTAGTAACTTCAGGGTATGCCTAAAACGTATTTTTTTTGAGACGTAGAGCATTTTACGTTGACAGTTTTAAAAAAAAGAAGATCGAAAAAAGTCATTAATTATCCTCATAATAAATCATATAACCACTTTGCTTGATGTAACATTATTGTTTAATGGGCCACGTTGATGTAAACATTTAATTGTTTAATGCCCGTTTACATTGTATGATCATTTTCAGTCTACGCGATTTAGCTTAACGATTAAAATTAAAAGTGAATGCGTACGAGAAAAAAAATAAATAGTGAAATTAAATAGTATTGTAAATGACCTGAAAATACGGAATGTTACAGGGGTACTTTGGATTATGGGCTTCAGTTATTTGCATCTTTTACTACATCATTAGTTGCATATTCGGATGTGGATTGGACTGGCTGTCCTACTACTAGGAGATCCACTTCAGGTTATTGTGTCTTCATTGGCAACAACTTACTCTCATGGTCCTCTAAGCGTCAGCCGATGCTTTCTTGTTCTAGTGCAGAGGCCGAGTATCGTGGTGTTACCAATGTTGTTGCTGAAACTTGTTGGCTGATGAACCTTCTTCGTGAGTTACATACTCCTCTATCTTTTGCTACACTTGTCTGCTATAATAATATGAGTGACGTTTATTTATCTTACAATCCAGTTCAACATCAGCGAACAAAACACATTGAGATTGATATATATTTTATTCGCGATTTGGTTGCTACGTGTCAGATACGTGTTCTTCATGTTCCTTCCAGATATCAGTATACCGACAATTTTAGTAAAGGATTACCTTCTGCCTTATTTGAGGAGTTTCGTAGCAGTTTGAGTGTCCGGTGTCCTCCCGCTCCAACTGCGGCGAAGTGTTAACCCGTATTCTATAGTTTGCATTATAAGTTATATTTGTATCGGGCTTAAGCCCAAGTCTAGAATATTCCTTGTGATGTATTTATTGTATTGAATATTGCATTATCAATACAGAGATTATTCACCAAACTACACTAACAACATGTTATTTATGCATTATTTCAGTGACATCTCAGCACCTCTCCGATAACAAAAATATCCTCATAAAAAAACCAATAACGTGTTATTGATACATGTAGATCTCATAAAACACCTACAAAAAATACCCCACTCAGGTTGTATGTAACTAGGCTATATAAGAAATTGGTACCCAAACACACCAACACATTGCACTGTGCTCTCTTCGTGAGTCATTGGTACCTAAAACCACCAACAAACTCATTGCATCGTGCTCTCTTTGCATGTGATAGGTATCATAAATAGATGCATTTTAATCACATGTCTTGGTCTCATTAGGTTATATGTAACTAGGCTATATAAGAAATTATACAAGCAACCAAATTTCCTACCATCTTATAGACTTCCACCGTAATGAGTAATGTTTTACACCATGCTTCTTTAGTCAAAATATCTATTCATTTTTCATAGTATATAACAAGATGAATTTTAGTCCAATGACTCACGAAGAGAGCACGGTGCAATGTGTTGGTGTGTTTGGGTACCAATAGCTCGGGTACCAATTTCTTATATAGCCTAGTTACATACAACCTGAGTAGGGGTATTTTTTGTAGGTTTTTATGAGACCTACATGTATCAAAAACACGTTATTGGTTTTTTATATTTTTGTAGGTGTTTTATGAGTAAAATATGTAAGTTGATTTGATGTTGGAACTATGTAATCGAGATTTTTCAGTAATTGTACCGTTGGTTTGCTATTTTTGGCACAACTTGATCAAAATGCGTCCACTAAAACATTCGAGCCTTCTAGAAAAGATTTATTGAGGGTTTTAGCTACAACTTTTCCTAGCTAAAACCATTTGGCTAGCACAAGTCCTAGCCAAAGGATCCTCGTTAAAACCGCGTAGCTAATACTATTGGCTATGACTTTTTTGGCTTTTGGTTTAGGCAAAGAACTAATCACATAACCATTAACCAAAGACCATATCAGTTAAATGCCTAATATGTTCGGTACTGCATAAATTTATTTGCAAGGTATATCATCATAAATACACATTCACTTATATAAAAAAGAAGCTATTTTTTTGCCATACAAATAGTATTTCACACTAAACAGGCGTCTAGGAACATCAACAAAATGGCAAAACACTTTCGACCGTCTATCTATGTAAATCATCCCATCTGTGTATGTAAATCATCAAAGCCACCCAAATCAATAGACGAACACCTGTTAGATATAGACTATAATCACATTCAATCGAATTAAATGCTCTTTCGTTTGGATATATATAATATATCTAAATGATTAAGATTGAACTTGAACTCTCACTTATTAAAGAAGGTCTCTGACCAAATAGTAAATAAATGGGGCAAGAGGTAAGCGACGTGCGTTAATTGCATTAAATGCAACTCTTAGTTTTATGAGACTTTTCATGGCATTAGTAACACATATAGTAATGTCATGAGTATGTTTAGTCTCATCTTATACCTCGGGTACAAGGTCTGACCAAACATACTCGATTAAGTCAACCAATGTAAAAACTTGCATTAATTAACATAGGTCTGACGTATAGAGAAAAATTTCCTTGGGTTAAAATTAACCTGAGGTCTGACGAGAGAGAAAACCAATTTCAAGTGTTCTTAGATAGGGCGACATTGACATAAATTACAAATAGAGTATCAAAAAAGTTTAATAAAACTTATGTCAAAAGGTGTACAAAGACGCATGCATACATCTTTGTTACACAAGTTAATAAAAACATTTGTTAACTTTAATTTAGGCGCTCTTTTACCACGGGAAAAGAAAACCTAACTTATATATCGTACTCTGCATGTGTCAAAAGACACAAGTTCTTTGAAAGGTCAATAAAAAACCTAGGCGATTTTACCAAAACAATGTCCTTGCACGAACTCGCACAATTGCATCATGCCTTGCAAGTCATAATGTAGTCGTAAATGTCATTAGTAAAATTGCAAAAGTGTTGTAATTTAAACAGAATATAAGCTAATATGTTTTTCAAGTCTCGTCGTTGGAAAGTTGGTTTATAAGCTAACATTACGGTATGTAAGTCCAACCCGAGTGACAATAAGACTTTGCCAAAACAATCAACTTATAATAAAACAAGTTTCATAATTTAATGTACGTTTTAATTTGTTAAAAAACCAAGTTTTAAAAATAACACATAACATATCACAAGGAATTAATATATATGTGTATTAACAGACAAAATTAAACCATGATTCGAGTAAGTTCATCGTGGAAAGTTGAGGCATGAGCCCGAACATTAAAGATAACCACACCCAAATGACACATAAACTCGTAAGAATCTTAATTTAGTTAAAACAAGTTTCGATATAAGAATTAGTCCATTTATAGTTTCAAAAAACTTTTCACATATTTTTATAACAAGTCGGAAGGAAAATAACATATAAGCATATAAACCGACAGAAAATGGGTAGAAGAAGACAAACTCTATATTAAAGTGGTAAATCAAATAATGTTGGAATGTGGTAGTTGGATTCGTATGTTATGCAACTAGAAGTACGTGAGCCTATTGAGGGCACACACATTAAGACACAAAGAATACATTTATTGTATAATATACTTCACGAATGTTTTAAATAACTGTTCGTTACTGTTATTGGTTTATAACTAACTTAACGGGTATTTAAATATATAAACTGAAGGGATTAAATTGACAAAACCCGAACCTTATGGGCGTCCTATCGGAGGCCAGCCATAAAGCTTCTAGAATGTGGTTTTGGGATCAATTTTAGGAGATAAGGAAAATATATTATGATAAGGAGAGAATTAGAGGTTTCCTAGTTTATCTAGATCTAGGGTTTGATGCCTATATAAACACCCACCCCTAGCCTCATAATTCACTCATTCACAAAACCTTAAATCACCTAATAAGATTTTAGTGATTCCCTATAGGGATTTTGGTTTTCTTGTTCTCCATAGATCAACAACATATAAACCCACTCAAGGGTTTTTGGTTTATAGTTATCCTAGCTTGACAACGACTACAATCCTAAATTAGGGTTTCGGTTTCTTGACTTTCTTTGTTAACCGAATTCGGTAAAACCCTTAACTAGGGTTTACTGATATTCGGTTCTACCTACGAACGAGTGTTGTGGATTTCGGTTCAAGAAACTAAGGGATTACATTTGGTGTATGAGAGACGTGCACACTTGGTGTTTGAGAAACGTGAAGTAAAGACTAACATCTTGGCGTATTTGTTTGACGTGTTGTGTGAGAAATCGTAGAGGTGGTAACTTAATCACTAAAATTGAGTGTGTTGTCGTGTAGGGATTATTTTAGATAGTTCAAGTTTTAAATTTATGTTTTTCCGACTTTACCTAAAACAACACTTTAACGGGCAGTGTACCCGATTAGATGGAGTTTCATGGTAAGTAGGGTGTCGATCACTTAGAGCGAGAATGAAAACTTTTATTTTATTAATATTTTGGTTAACTAAGCTAAGTTAATTTAAACTATGTTAATTCTATTATGTGTTAAACCTATGCTAAACCTATGTTAATCCTAAATCTAACAGATAAGGGAGGTTTTGAGTCTGAGAGACTAGAACGGGTTTTGTGGTGACTTAGATCAATTTAAGACACAATAACACACTCAAGCAGACAGACAAAAGATAGAAGAGCGGTCTAGCCAAATATAAGAAAACTGTATTAGCCATGATTAATCCAGTTAGAACGTTGGTTTATTTATTAGTGCAATGAGTGCTTATCTTGAGGCGGCATATCATTCTTAAGACTTAGGCGGTACTTCTTCCTAAGACGTAGACACGCACCCGCATAAAGCATCCTTTTTGCTGATTATAATCTATCTTAGGGATTAAAGCAATGGTGATCTTGTTAAACCCTAGCTCATAGAGACTTTACATACTTATTGCTTAAAGGCAATTTATATTCTAGTAGTCCACTGGCCAAGTCTTTACCAATTGATTAAGAACGTACTCTTGATCCCAAGGGTCACCTGCCAGTCCAAATAATCTCACTAATCTAAAGGCAAAGATAGGTCATTATTTCTGATCCTATTGGTCCAGATATATAAATCACTATATGGAGAGCCATCCCGACATCTAGCTAACTTGGTCGGTATCACTAGATCCAGTTGAATCGGTCACATACAAAAACACGTAAACAAGTATAAATTGATAAACATAAACAAGCAATCAACGATAAATTAAGCAATTGAGATAAACAAACCAAACATTCAAATCTTCATAATAATGGCTAATACCCAAGGTATTAGCCCTTAAATGTCATAATCAATACAAGAGTAATAATTCAACCAAAGTAAACTAACTGAGTTAAACGAATGATACCAAAAATCAAACGATTACTAGAGTACAAGAGATTATAAGGTGTTTCCTATGGAATTGATAGCTTTGCTTGACCTCTACTACTCTTCTTGTCTTATAAAAATCGACTTTTGTGGTTAGGGTATCGAAAATATGAACAAGCACACTAAAAACCCGTTTTTAGGTCTTCTATTTATAGGGTTTGGAATTTGGTCGATACGGCGTATCAAATGAGTTAGATACGGCGTATCGGGGGTTTCTTGAAGTAGGGACCACATTCGATATCTTCCAGAATATTCACATTGGCGTATAGGCTTCACCTGGATACGGCGTATTGATCTTTATATCTTCATGGTTTCTTGTGAAGTGTAGGCACAGATACACCGTATCTTCCTTGATGGATACAGCGTATAGGATGTCAGAATCAGTAATCTTCAAATGTCTTCATTTAAGCTCTAGAGTGCGTGCCTTTTTGCTAATCTTCGCCAAGTACTCCATAGTTACTGCAATTCTCAAATACAAACGATTAAGTAACAATTCTTGCAATAATTACATAAAATGAGTTATTTTCATGGGATAGATGATTCTATAAAAGTAACGTTATTTGATGTCATCAAATATCCCCCCTACTTGAATCCTACTTGTCCTCAAGTAGCCTTTAAAAGTTTATGAAAATGTATCCCTAAGAATTTTTTCGTTAAACATTTATTTGATCAATTACAAGTACAAAACCAAACACCTCACGAAATAGGAAGATGAAAACACTCAAATCACTCAACTAATCTATGTGGTAACATGTAACTAATTCACTCAATTGCTCGGTCATGATGAGTATTCAATCATAGGCTGGGCAAGGATACACATCTCCACCACTGGAGCTAAGGAGTAACGACTTTTTAAAGGTACATTGGGTTTTATTTACAAGGCTTATAAGGGTTTATTCACTTTAACTAGTTTCTACCGATACCAATATTCCAGAAAAGGTGACAAAGATCATACATACACACCCATAACGATAGGATAGACACATATGACTGCGTTCAAACCTTATCTCGAATAAGCTAAAGAGTAGGAATAGTAAAGTGATATAGGGTATGTATCTTCTAACTTTCACCAAAAGTAATAAACTAACAAGGAAGCTGAATCACGCATACATAGCCGTAACAACGGAATATACATGCATGATTCGATCACATCCTTATTCGAGTAAAACCCAAGGTTAATCATTAGGAAAGGAAAATAAATTGTTGTTAAATAAAAATTCACGAAACAAATAGATTAATTCCAAGCAGATAAGGCACAAGTTGTTGGAGACTTTTTCCTGACCGTTACCATGATAAAGACACAACTATATACACAAATGTCTTAATCATAGATCAAAAACAACAACCTAAGTTGGCGTTCCCGTAACGGTCAACTTCCCATTCATCCCATACTTTACATACTTTTACAAGACAAGTGGCGATATCTACCACTTTATACAAAACTCTACATCGTTGATTTATTGTACGTATCAACGAATAATCGATCCTTCAAATAATTCCATCGGTTTAAGGCTTTGCGAACCGACTATCTTTGAACTTTCCTCCTCTTTTTTTGTTGCGATTTTTCTAATTTTTTTGATCTTTTTTTCTAAACTATACTACGAATCTCGGTGTAATTTCACCATCTTCATGATCATAATAGCTCCGGATAATTCCTTCGATAATTCTTCATTCTTCGGACGTACCAATAATTGTGATGGTAGTAAAAATTATGACATCCGTCAATTTTGAGGTCAGTAACCGAAAGCAAACGTATGATAATTGACTCTTTTAATTATTTATGGAGTCACTTTTATGTGGTCACATTACTCTTAGCATTTAACGCTTATTCTTTTGTGCAACTCGTGTTTCAAGTCAATGTTTATTCCGAGCCATAATTCTATTTAAATGGAAATATTTATATTCGGATTTAAGGTCACTATTTATCCCGAGCTTTATTAGATTATTTATTTTTTAGATGGTTTTTATTAAAATCATCGTTTTAATTACTCGCGAGTCTTGCATTGGATATTTATCCGTTTTAACGTTCGAGAAATTGATAATTCCATATTTTAGCTTCGGAAGCTTATTTAGTTTATTTTAGTATTTTATGATTTTTCTGCTTTTTTGCCAAAATCGTGTCGAAAATAGTGTCTTTACACTTTATATCTTTAACTAAACATGTTTGGGCCTATGTAATAATATAATTAAAATTTTTTATCAAAGCCCATTTGCTCCCCTTGCTACCGACCATAAACCCAAACAAACATCCCTTTATAAATTTTCTTTTTATGGAAAATACTAGTTATTCAATCCCTTATATAAAGTCATATCCCACTCAAACTTTACAAAAAAACACACAGTCACAAGGTTTATAAAAAAAATAACGACTCATCTCCCCTCCTCCCTACTGTTCGTCGACTCAGCCTCAAAAACACGAAAATCACCACTCAAAAATCCTCAAATCACTTCTTTTTAATTCTAAATCATCCTTAAACTAAACCCTAACCATTCCCTTACAAGATTAAACCACCATGCATCTTGCTTCATAAGTTCTTAATTTTATTAATTTTTGATTTTAAGGGTTTTTGATCAAATTGGGTATAATTAGTGTTGCAAGAGTTTAAGAATAAGTGTGTAAACAAGATTTAGAGCATCAAAATCAAGTCTTGATCTTTTTTTGGGTGTGTGGTGTTCGAACCAAATCAAAATCCAAAAAGGGTTTGATTGTTTTGATTTTCTTCCATTGCATTGTGTTTGTAAGTTCTCTTGTTACCTTTTTATGTTTATTCAAAATATATATTGATTGCATGCATTTAGTTTTATATCAAAAATCCATGGATGGTGTTGCATGTTAAGTTCTGAGGTGTGTTGATGGTTTGAGATGACTAGTTATGGGGCTAGGCTAGTTTAGGAGCATTCACGATATTCGCAACGCGAGAAATTGAAGTTTTGAAGGGGTTGAAAGATACTCAAATAGGGCATAAAGTTTGTGTGTCGTTTTTGGGTGATTCAAAAATGGTAAAACTGATTTTGGGCGAAAGAATATAGTATAGGATGTCCGTAGCTTCGATTCGATATATGGATCGTTTGATAACTCTTAAAAACGAACGTTTGGCGGCCATTTGAAGTTTGGAAAATTTATAAAATTCCAATCAGCTCTTAAAAGAAAAATAGTTTTCTGCAGAAACTTATAAGGGTATTTTTGTCATTTTCTGTCAAGTTTCGGGTCTCGGGTAAAACTAAAAAGTTGTTCAGTAGGTCGTTTTACTTTTTCGCGAGGCTAGCTAGGTTTAAAAGTGCCTTACGACGGGTCGTTTTTGATGAGTCAAACTAAGAAAAATTTATAACAAAAAGTCCAACTTGGCGAAATTCTTTTAATGGTTAATTAGTGTTATAGAAAATAACTAGTGGTAAATTATATTAACTAAAACTAAAATTTTAACTAATAAGTTACTTTTTCACTTTTATTCACGTCTAGATATCTCAATCTTGATAACATGTCAAAATGAGTAATTTTCATTAAAACTTCATATTAGTCGGAATGGGTTAAAATAGAATAAATCTTAAGGCATAACACTTAGTGGGTATAAATAAGCAAGTTTGGCGCGCACATGGATTCTACAATATAAGATTACATGTATGTCGGAATATATATTTTATACTTATGCAAAATATGTGATTTCTTATAAATATATTTTTTTATACGCGGACCACTATTATTATAGGTCGCGGTTGAGTTGTTAGCGTTCTTCTTCCTTGTTGATTTTCTTGGTCGATACTTCTAATTACAATGAGTTCTCACAACCCCTCTTTTACATGATTTAAAATGTTTTGGGGTGAAAAGCATGATGTGTCATATTTATATTGCTATGCTCTTACTATTATGTGTTTAAACTTTGAGCATACTCGAAACCTGTTGAGCTTGATAACGTGTTGAACTTAAACTTGAAATGTATAACAACCCACAATTTTTATCTATGTAATTATCCATCTATTAAATTAGATACAAATTTCATCAATGTAATATCTACTTATTAAATTAAGTACAACCATTTTCACGGGAAAATTTTTACTTTATTCATTCCAACTATGTAACGTAACTTACATATCAAATTAAACGAGCTCACGCAACAACAAATGCGAACTATACCTACGTTTATATCAAGTAAACATCCTAATATGTCAAGTCTATGTTCTAATATCATTTTTACCAAATACGTTATCAATTTAACATACCATTTACAACGTTATTTCAAAACAAGCATTAAACGTTAATGTTTATTCCAAAAACCCTAATTTCATGTTGAAATAAGTGTACAAATATTCAAGGCTTGTGTATAAGTATCATAGCACCACATTTGAATATCTTTTCCCCCCTAAACCATGTTATAACCTTCTAAAGCCCAATGTACATACCAAATATGCATGAATTTTCAAACTAGCTCATTTTCCCTCTAAATTCATTCTAGTTTCTTACCACCACTTTAACACAAGGTACAACACTCAATGCACAACTCCTAAACCCTAAACCTAAACCTTAATTCTTAATTCGCCCAAAACCCTTTTCTTAACCCTTAACCCCTAATAAACCTAATCTTGTCCTAATACCTAGGACGAAAAACCTAAGTACTAAACCTATATATAACATAAAAACTAAGCTAGACACCTATCACCACACCTTGTCACCCACCCCCTACTAGCCTAATTAGCACCCCCAAGCTACCACCCTACCCTCCCATAAGAACTCCATCACTTCCTTGCGCACCAAGTTCAAACTTCCGTCTACTCCTTGTGTAGCGTGCCTTATCACAGCTTCCACCATTCAAAACTTTTATTCCCTAGGCCTTCTAGTCTCTTCATATAGATGACTTTTAGTTACCATAGCTACTACCCTTAGCACCTAACCAACGAAAAACTTGGTCACTAAGGGGTAGTTTGTTCCCTTTAAATAGCCGAGATACCACACACACACTCATTTCATCTTATAACTTATTACCATCTCAAAGTTTGATCCAATACATGTCATAGAAGTGATGTGAAGTCCCCCCTAGATCCAGTTATAAAGCCAAGGAGAATAGAAGGAGAAGCCATTAGAAACTTGTCACAAAGTCGTACAAAACCTAAAAAAACTTCCTTATTTCGACCCATTTTCAAGTTGTATGTTTTTCACCATTAAATAATCTTTTCCTTATTTTAGACACTTTCATAGCTTTGTTGATCTATGTAAACTCTTTATTAAAACCCTTGATGTCCCATGATGTGTAAACACATATGAGTCTTTGGCTTTTCATAAAACCCTATACGTGCCACTTTTTGATCTTTCTAGTTCACATAACTGTCTCTGTGGCTATAGAGCTGAGATAAGCTAGTAACTTAACTTATTTTAGATCTATTTCTAATAAGAAATCAGCTGCAAAACTCTTTTGGATTTCAAAAATACCATTTGCTGAATTTGGACTAGTTATGAGACGATTTCCATGCATAGGGGTATATATCGTAAAATAACGCTAAATTATATAAGTTTTGTGCCAAAAATGTCATTATCCTAAAGTTATAACTACAAGGGGCTGTTTTGCTAAGTTTTAAAGTTAAAGATTTTATATATATATATATATATATATATATATTATATATATATTATACTACTATATTTATATATATATACTATATATTATATATATATATATATATATACTTTTAATTTATAGATTAATTTTGTAAAGATATAAATCAAGGGTATATATTGCCATTTTTGCATTCTTAAAGGTATAAAATGAAATATTTTTATATAAATTATAAAAATATATATTAAGATTTGATTTTATTTAAACTTAACACATTTATCGTTTTCATTTATCGATCGAAACACATAAAAACAATTATGTTATATACATAACATAATTTATCATCGACTAGCTTTTGAAGAAACTTAAAATCCAATCATTTAAATCTATAACGTACCACGTTACTAGGGAATTTTATGTGAGGGGTTTCATTTGGGTATACGTTTTAACGAGTTGCTGGATTTACGATTTTAAGTGACCTAGCTCCTCAAACGTTTACTACATTTCTCGCTGGGTTATGATTAGCTCGAAAAAGTGATACGCTATTTTCATAACGTTATACAAACCAAAAAACGTTAAACTTAACTGAAATAATATGTTGGTAATATCAACAATCAAATAAGACTGAATATTACCACAGGTTGCGGATAACAAAGTTGTTTAACTAACATTTGAATAAATTTTCAAACTCAATGACTTCCTTGATAAGGTGAGTTCATTGTAACAACCTTTATATGTTTTCCAAACTCCGTGGGGAGATACATGCTATAAACCATGAATACAAGTGTTTTTCAACTGTATATTATCCTGATATTTATTATTGCCTAAGTTTGCTTTCACTGCCAATATTTTGTTCCTTTATCATTGATCCATTTGTCACTTGCGACGTGAACGTGAATTATTGGGATAGATCTTTTGTGGTGTGACGACTCCCCGCTGGTGTTACTCGTTACATGGGTTAACCAACGCATATATTTAAGAAACCAAAGGATAACTTTGGCAAGTTACCTTTCCTTAAGGGACGTTGTTCTTTCAAGTCTTTAATTTGACTTTGATTTTATGTTTGGTTGCATGAGCTTAGGGCATTTATTACTGTTTTTTATCATAATTGAATTCGTTGCAATTATACCATTATGATGATTGTATTCAAAACATTTTCATTACAAAACACTGTGAATTTCACTCAATCGTTGTGTTGATCCTTTTTTAGCATGTTTATCTCAGGTAATTGAGCAATCTATGGCACGGAGTGGCATTGGACATGAGCACATGAAAACAATTATGTTATATACATAACATAATTTATCATCGACTAGCTTTTGAAGAAACTTAAAATCCTATCATTTAAATCTATAACGTATCACGTTACTAGGGAGTTTGATGTGAGTGGTTTCATTTGGGTAGACGTTTTGACAAGTTGCTGGATTTACGATTTAAAGTGTCCTAGCTCCTTAAACGTTTACTACATGACTTCTAGATTATGATAGCCCGAACAGTGATATGATATTTTCACAAATTATCATGAAGTAATACTCCAGATTAGCTTCAGCTGCTATATGTCAAATATGGGGGTGTTACAGATTGGTTTCAGAGCCACGATTATAGAGAACAAGGTTAAAACCTTAACTATAACTACTTTTTCCATCCAAGAAAGTCCTCCGTGCCACTGCATTTCCAGAATAGTATGTAAATGATACATAACTATTATATTAAATATAAATAACTTATGTTATTTCCACTGGGTTATTTCAGAAATATGTCTTCAAACACTTCCGACTATATCTACCCTATTATCGTCCCATCTGATGTCAATATTGAGGATGCCTTTTCCTCTACAAACACTCCTGACTATACTCCGGCTTCACCGAACTATTCCCCAGCCTCACCGGGAAACACCTCTCCTAATCCTTCAGATAATTTATCTAAGTATCTTTTGGCCTCACTAGCCATCTCACCTTTCCATGATGATCCATATATGAAGGTTATGCAAGCATATAATGCTACTAGTAATGAATCACCTATTCCACCACTACAAGCTCCTATTGCTCCACCAACTGTTTTACCTCCATCTTCAGTGTTACCACTATCACCAATGTTTAATTACCGAGATTTCTTTCTTCCCAAGAAGATTTTACCACCTAAGAAACGAGCCCATTCCCGATCATCCTCCTCTACTTCTGCTCTACCTTAAGTATTTGAGATTGGAGAGAGTTCTCATAAGACGCCATTAGAGCGCCATGACGAACAAATTGAGACTATTCTAAATCACTTAGATGAGCTCCCTCTTGAGTGCATTGAGCACATAGAAGATAAGGTAGAAGGTCTTGGTAACGGTCGAGTAATCATACAGCGAGATTTTGACCAACTAGAAACCGAACTGCAAGAAGCTCGTACTCAGATTTTTGGATTTCAAAAAGAGCAAATAAGGCATGACGACGAGATTGTTCTTGCTCGCGTCAGGACTTCTACTCTGGAGATACTCATCAAGGATATCCAGGTTCGCCACCGATCAGATATGAAGAATCTTCTGAACAAGATCCATAAGCTCAAGAACCACAAGGGAGGACCACCAGACTACTAGACTAGATCCTTATCATTTACATCTTTTGTTAGAATCCAACCACTGGATGTGTGGCATAAATAATGACACTTGTCAAATTTTGACTATGTAAAATATGTAGACAAGTTATTTATGACTTAATACAGTCGTGATTCCATTATACCTCGCTGTTTTATGATACTGATTTATGTTTATCGTGGTTGTCTATCCTATGTCTTGTATAACGATTACTCATGTACGGTATGATCCATAATGAGTTATCTAAGTGGTCGCGGTATCATACCACAACCACTAAGAAGTGAACCAGTCCCCGAGAAACCTACTGAGTTAGATGCTTGTAGAGTATCGATTCT